>LNAR01002066.1:0-60423 GCA_001630585.1 Pseudogymnoascus sp. BL549 | reverse complement strand
GTTGTACTGTACAGCCATCAATTCGTTGTAGATTGCTCTTCCTTATCAAATTAAGATATCCTTAGGCCGATGGGCGCAACCCGAGAAGCCTATCAAAATACAGTAACATGAAGGCGAAAGTCTTTAAAGCTAGATTGTTTCTGCCCTGATACGCCAGACGCCCTTTAATCTCTCCCCCCGTACATGTGGACGCCTGTACCCCCACGGTCTCGCTCAGTGTACATGTCATAGCCTTCTAGTAGTCATCCTCGTCGTCGTCGACAATTCCCTCCCCTCCGTATCCATTGTGGCGGCCAGCATCATCGTCATCCAGGTCATCATCGACACCTTGCTCAGGCTCGCCGGCTCGGCCTGGGGTCGCGTGGTTCCTCGAGCGGTTTGCGTTGGCTTCCTTGTTCTCCTGGGCAACGGTGTCACACGCGTCGACCCATTCGGAGTACACATCAACCGGCAGCGAAAGGTCTGGTGAAAATAGGTCAGCATACACCATCGCCGCAAGCAATTCAAAAAGGGCCGGGGGGGGGTTGCGTACAGTTAATGCTGCATGAAAAGGACTGGTCGCACACTTTGCACGACAGGTGGCCGACGCCGGCCTTCTTGTCAATCTTGGCCGTCACGGACTTCTCATGATTGCAGAAGAGACACGGGAAGGTGGTCGCGAGGGGCTCGTTCTTCTTCTTGGTCGGGGCCTTCGCCGCCTTCTTTCGCTTGCCCTGTATACAATCCCCGTCAGAAATTCCGCTCGATTGCTAGCCAAAACAAACAACTGCATGCTGGAGGGTCAGCCACAGGGAGAGAGGGGTTCCTGACCATCTTGGTGGGGGTGTGGTGCTTTCGAGCAGATGGAGGGGTTGCTGGGCTCTTTTCGCAGAGGAGGAGGGCTCTTTTCCTAATCGGGCTGGGGTTACTGTGAACTTGAGCGGTGAGGTTGGGCAAAGCAGAAAAGGCGGCTTAAGATAACAGAGCCTGGTTGTCTTGGCGTGCGTCCGATAAGGCCTGGGAAAAGAGTGGTTAGGGTGTTCGGGGTGGTTGTAGGGGGGTTGGGGGGTGGGTACAAAAAGACCAGCAGGGATGTGAATGTGGGGTAAAGATTGGGTACCAGTGCTGTTTTGTTGGCTGTCTGTTGATCCCGAGTGCCGTGGGCGAGATCAAAGTGGAGGAGAGAGATGCTTGATAATGCGCTATCGTAGCTATACTATCTCTCCTGGGCTTGAGAAGCGTAGTATGATATCGATATGTGATGTTAATCTACAGCAAAGGTCAAGCTTTGATATCTGGTAGAGGTGGCTTGTGCCCTGTCCATGCCGCCCTTTATCCACAAGAGATGCCTGATGCCAGCGTTCCAGAAGCATAAATAGTTACGAGCAGCTCCACCCTTTAATGCTACAGGATACCGGCCCTCTTATCATCTTATCGCTAATCTCATTTGCTGGTTCACGGCGTTTTGGAGTTTAGGGATGCACAGATACAGAGCAGGTAGGAGCTCACGAGGTACAGTTACAATATCACATCCACGTCATGTAAACAAACCCTTTGGCTATTGTAGTCCGGTGCGAGTAACCCCGCATCTACAGCGTGACACACGCCCGCGTCTTCACCGCGCCAGCCAGCTACATTTGTACCTTACATACATTACAATTCCATTGCCTCAAGCCTGCAATTTCTTGAACCAAGTACGTGACTGTGAGATCAGAACCATTTGGGTAGTTCAGAGGACCTTAAGACTTCATTCAACGAGCTGCTCTTCCAACAATCATATTACCTTTCAAACGCAAGACCGCTCCACGAACCATGGCTGCACCGGCCGCCGACCAGACTGCTCTCATGAAAGACGTGCTGGAGGCCCTCAAGGTCTTGACAGCCAACCAGACCCAGCTCGCCGCAAATGTAGATGCCATCAACGGCCGCGTAAATATCCTTGCTGGCATCAAAGAAGTCGAGCATGCCGCAACAGTTCCGAGAAGCAACCAGGAGGGTTCCCCGAGCACCACCGCTCACATAGATCACAAAGAAGACCACGATGTTGCGGTCCCCGAGTCTCCTACTGTAGCAGCAGAGACGGACCATATCAATATGCCCTCAACTGCATCGCCCTCAAATACACACCATACTCCAACTTCACGGATTATCCTTACGTGGGTCGAACTTAACCCTGCCCATCGTCCTATCCATGCCCCGATTCTCTCCCGCGCATCCCGCACGAATGCCTGAAGGGGTATTCCGACCCGTGTGTTGCTGAAGCTGACCATGTATTTAGGACGTACCCAGGCCAAAGTGGCATAAATCCTCTTCCGATGGACTGGGGCAACAAAGATCCTCAAATGAGGGGCCCTGTCGTTGTTTCTAGATCTCAATCGACGATTAGGAGGCGTAACGGTATGCTACATGATCCCACCATGTTGTATAGTGCTAACAACGTTATCATTATAGCCATAGGAGGTATACCACACCCCGGTGCAACATGCAAAGAACACCTTATTGACGAATATAAGCACACGGTGGATCATATTCAATGTACTATGCTCTTGCTGTAGCCAGCAAGGAGATAGAACTCGACCACAAGTAAGAGCCCTCCGGCCAAATAAAGAATCGAAGTCTGGAGCTGAGATTATACTTCACCACATACTTTAATATCTACCTGTTCAAAACATGACAGCAGGCACATGGTTGAGGATTGTTCAGTGGTTCAATGGCTAATGGAATTCAGACCCGACTTCACAAACACCGAGCCGGCCTCAAACATTGGTCCGTTTCCACAGTGGGCTGACAAGGAGAAGATAGTCTCTTTGGATCCGCTTGGACATTTGGCTCCGTGGCTTTTTAAAAACACTATGGATTCTGAGAATAGTTCGTATTCAGCCCTGCCGCTATGAATATTGTCACTAATGTGCTTAGTTGACATCCGCCCGACTATTGGTTAGTTGTTGACGCCCCTGCGAAATTTTCCAATGTATATTTACTGTGATATATGCAGCCATTACGAAAGCTCGGATGAATGTATGGATCTGTTCTCTCCCAGTATCACTTTATACCAACGTCTAGTTGACTGACTTTGCCAGCTTCCCGAGCTTGAAGCGAGTGTTCGAGAGGGCAGACTGTAAGTTGGATTAATACCCAGTTATAGATGAGCTGATCAATTAACTTCCCAAAAGTATACCTGACGGAAAAGTCTGCTTGAACGATCTGGGAGAGCTAGCAGTTACCAAATTTGCCGTCGAACCGGTATGGTATCTTTATCTTCGCACTCCCCAGAGTGTACTGACATGGTGCAGGTGTGGTATCTCCCAGGAGTTGCTAAACGTTTCGGGATAGGTTAAAACACCAAATCACCATAATTTTGCCATACTAATTAATATTTATAGATGAGGGTACATTGCGCCGTTCACTCTTTGAACACACGGGAGGGAGTTATCCTGAGGTAAACTTGCTGCATTCTGTACATGACCCATAGTTAGGATCTAACGGCAGCAGCTTATCACGAGGGGGGATATCAAGGTATTCTTACCACCAATAGGTATGGTCAAAATCAATGATCTCGGCGTTATCATCCTTACACGTAGTAGGTGGCCTAACAGTGTACTGCTTCGGCGATCCGGCCAAAATGGCAGATGCCAACGCACGCCTCGCTCTTCGGATCCATGATGAATGCAACTCAAGCGACGTATTCTCTAGTAATATTTGCACTTGCCGCCCTTATTTGATATTTGGAATTGAAGAAGCTGTAAAGGAAGCCCAGAAGGGTGGAAGTGGTGTTGTTATATATTTTAGGAAAGAAGGACGAGCATTGGGAGAAGTCACAAAGGTTACTCCGTTTTCTCCACCACCCTTCTCAATTACTGATATTTTTTCAAACGTATAGTATCTCGTTTACAATGCCAGAAAGCGTAGTGCCGACAGAGCATCTGAATACTTTCAGAGGACCGAAAATGTGGCGGGAGTGAAGGACATGAGGTTCCAGGCACTGATGCCAGACATCTTGCACTGGCTCGGTATCACAAAGATCGACCGAATGATGAGTATGAGCGAGTATGCTACTCCAACGGATATGTTTTCGGCTGCAAAGCGCTGACTCTCTTGCAGCATGAAGCACGACGCGATCGTTGGGCAAGGGTACATATCTCACCTTCAACCGTAGTCCCGTGCTTACACGATTTGTAGTATTCCGATTCACGAACGAGTAGAGCTGCCCGAATCGTGGATTCCAGACGATGGGCGAGTGGAGATAGATGCGAAAATAACAGCTGGTAAGTGTCGCTCTTCTTCTTGATCTGGACGATCCGTATTGATGGTGTGGGACAGGGTACTTTACGAAAGGCCATCGAATGACGAATGAGGAATTGGAAGCTGTCCGAGGAAGAACCTGGGAAGAGTAAGCGTCCCGTGTTGTAGTATAATGGGTGATATTAATTATGTTACAGCATCGATCACTAAAAAGATCATGGAAGGGTGGTCTAGATGGGTTGGGATTGGGCGGGTTGCCAGAAGGGGAACAACACCACCATTACGTGATCCCAGTTACGAGTGGAAACAGGGAAGAAGCAACGTTAGAACTTCTCTTCCTCCCCCCCTCCCTTTCAAACTTGATGCGTGGATCAACATTCGGAAAGGAACTGGGGCCGGCTGGATGGATCGAGATGGTTGTTGTAATCGTGCCGTCTGGTAGAGTAGCCCTGAGTGCGGGCCGCGAGTACGTCGTATAGCTGAGAATTGATAATCTACCTGTAATTGATTTTTGAGAAACTGACTCAGCTACAAGCCAAGAGTGGGATATTATCATAACTGTAGGTGTGAATAATCAAGCGTGTTAATTTTCATTACAGATGGAGTAAACAACTCAAAGCAGCGATGGGCTCTTTTCCTTTTCGGACTTTTGGGCGATGGGAGCAGCATGCATTGGGCCGACTTATTCAAGGCGTGACCCCATGCCCAAACAGCTCAGTGTCTGTTTACTGGCCAAACTCACAAGGAACGAGAGATTCATAGGCGGCCCGGGCCCTGTCTAACGAAGGCTGTGCAGTAGCCTCGAATGGAGGCCACACATATTGGACCACATTGCTCCAGGATGACTAGACCATCAAACCGGAGACATGTGGCGCCCATGGTAGGGATGAAATGGGGGTGAAATGGGGAAAGAGTAGCTTGACATCTTCAACGTGATTTAAATGTCCCGAAGGGCTGCGGAGATAGATAGGTCTCCACAGGCCCAAAACAAATAATTACAGGCAGACCTTTGTGAACTCGGAATAAAGCAGGGAGTGTCTCTATTTGGATTCAAACAATAAAACGCTTTACAACTTCATCATCAACAGACTACAACCTACCTACTACATTTGTCACTGCTTCGACCTTTCACATCTTCCATCACTCTCAGATTGTGGCCGCGGCACGTTACCTGAAATGGCGAGCTCACATTCAATCTCATCCGAGGGCAAGTCTGCATCGAGGCCAATATCGAGGACGTCAACCTGTCGACGACCGAAGTTGATGCGCTCCAGCGCGACTGCACCCTCCCTAGCCACGTCGAACGCCTGCCGGAGCGATCTGGCCTATCTCCATCCATCCTCAAGGGCGACAGCGATACTCAGTCGGGTTGCCTCTTCGTCACCGCCGAGAGCGGATTCGGTGAGCCTGTCGTCGTCACAGGGTAGCTACCAACGCTCTGTGAGCCCAAGAAGAACAGTATCGGATCACGGCTTCTCAAATACGGTGGAGGAGCAGAAGGAGAGCATATACACATGTAAGTTGAACACCGTCACCTACGCCGGGCTCAGGCAGTCCTGTTGGAACGATCAGCTCACACAACCTGAAGCACAATGCCTCTATTTTAGCTTCCCAAATTTCGACGACTTCCGCGAGGACCCGGATGATGGCGGTGAAGAATTCGGAAATTGAATGTTTTGTTGTTTTGGGCGGTGGAGTGACTTTGCGTTGGCGTTCCGGTGCATGGGTGGTTGGGATGGATGGTTGTGGGGACGGCGAATGGAGTATGGAGTGGCATCATGGACATGGGAATGGGAATGGGAATGGAGAGGGGCAATTAGGCATAGGAGGTGGCATAACTGGCATAACAAATACCAAATAAATATTCCGATTTTTGATCGTCAAGTGCGCTCTCGGTTTTGTTGTGTTGGGGCCGTGTTGAACCGTGTTCCTTCAGAACGTAGAAGGGAACAACTCTGCTCCACTCCCGAAACCCATAGTAGCCCTTTGCAAGGATCAATGCGATGACTAAGCTTCGGTTAGTTTGCCCCACTAGCGCGACACACACATCTGAATTTGACAATATTTCCATTTGGTCAGTATCGCCAACCTACGACAAACGTTCAACTCAACAGTCAACGCGATCAGGTAACTTATCGCAATCATGGCTGTCGGAAAGTGAGTCTCACTCTGGAACCCGGAACCTCGAATCCATTTTGCCTCGACCGCTGGGCGTCAATGCGCGCACACCACACAAATTAGAGCCATCTCTAACACACGTCTGCAGGAACAAGCGCCTCTCAAAGGGAAAGAAGGGTATCAAGAAGAGAACCATCGATCCCTTCACCCGCAAGGACTGGTACCAAATTAAGGTGAATTGCTCAACACGCACGAGTCCACGGTTCCATCGCTAACAGTGATTTAAAGGCACCAACCTCGTTCCAGATTAGAGAGTATGGCAACCAACCCCGACTATAATGTGTATAACAGATTCTAACAGTCGATTTCAGTGTCGGCAAGACTCTTGTCAACAGGACTACCGGTCTCAAGAACGCCAACGACTCCCTGAAGGGCCGTATCGTCGAGGTCTCCTTGGCCGATCTCCAGAAGGATGAGGACCACGCTTTCCGCAAGATTAAGCTCCGTGTCGATGAGGTGCAGGGAAAGAACTGCCTGACGAACTTCCACGGTCTCGACTTCACATCCGACAAGCTGAGGTCCCTGGTCCGCAAGTGGCAATCGTTAATCGAGGCCAACGTCACCGTCAAGACGACCGATGACTACCTCCTCCGCCTCTTCGCGATCGCTTTCACCAAGCGCCGCCCCAACCAAATCAAGAAGACCACCTACGCTGCTTCTTCGCAAATCAGAGCCATCCGCAGGAAGATGATTGAGATCATCCAGCGTGAGGCCTCGAGCTGCACCCTTACCCAGCTTACCGCCAAGCTCATCCCGGAGGTTATCGGCCGCGAGATTGAGAAGGCTACCCAGGGAATCTACCCTCTCCAAAACGTACGTATTAGAGATTTGCCGTCTTTTTTTTGTGGGGAGGTCACGGTATTAACATCGCACAGGTTCACATCCGCAAAGTCAAGCTCCTGAAGGCACCCAAGTTCGACCTCGGCGCCCTTCTTAACCTCCACGGCGAGTCAAACACGGATGAGCAGGGACAGAAGGTTGAGAGGGAGTTCAAGGAGACGGTCCTGGAGCAGGTATAAAGTGCTGTACTAGCGGGGTTTTGAGTGGTCATGTTCATTAGGGCAAGGTCTTGCTTTCGGCATATGGCGTGACTTGCATGACCTCTCAGGCATTTGGGAGTCATTCAAAATCAAAGAAATTTCAAAAACTTCCACTTGCCACTGTATTGCTTTTCGTGATGCCCTCGTGCTCGACTTGGATGTGGCGACTCAGAATTCCAATCACATGCCCACATATTTTAGCGAAAACTGGTATCGCTGAACGATAACCATCTCCCCTCCACAACGTAGATTACAGCGTAGAGTGTTATACACAAAGAACAACCGTCCCGTCGCCAAGTCAAGGCTCGGGTAGCGGATTCTTTTGCTTGCTACCTTCCCTAAACATCTTGACCGTGAATGAATGGCGCAACAGCTACCACGATGGACACCGACAACCTCAAGGTCATCAAGCTGCTCATGATCGGCCCTTCCGGAGCCGGGAAATCAGCACGTATGGACCAATACTTGTGTTATAGACTTGTGGACTAACCGCCCTTGAGTGTTGATCAGATATTGCGACGACCAGTTCGACCCGGAATCCTCGACGGCCACTATCGGCGTTGACTTCAAGGTGCGGCCAGAACCTCCGTGCTGTCAAGGCAACAAGGCTGATTGATCGATAGGTGAAGAAGCTTTCGGTGCGTGGCACTTCGTATCGTCTGAACCTCCTCGACACCGCTGGCCAAGAACGATTCCGAACCCTGTCGAACAGCTATTACCGCGGCGCCCACGGCGTCATCCTCGTGTATGATATTTCCAACCGCGACAGCTTCCTGTCCATGGGCCGGTGGTTTGAAGAAGTCCAGAACAACTCCATGCCTGGGACGATCACATACTTGGTAGGGAGCAAGCTGGACAAAGGGGCGTCGTCGAGAAAGGTCAGCGTCTCTGAGGGAGAGGCACTTGCGTCTATCCACGGCGCGCAGTTCTGCGAGGTCAGCTCAAAGACCCGGGAGAATGTGCGAAAGCCGTTCATAGAAATTGTCGACACTATCGTCTCCACGCCGGGACTGATAGAGCAAACACAGCGTGAACCAAATGGGATCACCTTACGGAATGCTGCGTCACAAGTCTCTTCTGGATGTCCATGTTGAGAGGTCGAAATAGACGCCGGCTGGTCAGATATATTTTTATCTACAAGTATCATACATATATGCCTCCTCAAACAACCATCTACAATGGTTTGTTACGGCATAGTTTCTAAAGCTTGCCCCTCTAGCTACCCTTGAGATGTTATCAAGGACTGAGATTCTAATCCTCTTTGTCTTGGCCAAGAAACTCTACGACAGCTGACGGGCGTCAATAACCAGACATCCGGTTTGATTGGGCGGGGGACATACCTTGTCTAAACAATTCTGGCTTCTCTGCAATGACCCAATGGCCGGCATCGATATCGACTAATCGAAATCGAGGAAAGAAGCGCCCAATAATGGGAATTGCTTCGTCTGGGATATATGGGCTTTGGGTACCGCGGACGAACAGGGCAGGCTTTTCAAAACGAACTTCGTCAGGGTTTCTGTATGGGAAATCGCCTAGATGACCGAGAGAGTCACCCAATGTCTTCAGGCAGAATTTAAATTTCTGCGTCTTCTCGTTTGCAGGACGATACAGATTCCCCAGGAGAAATTGTCGGATAACTAGAGACTGCGTGGCTGTCAGCAGCTGGTAGGGGCCAGACCAATCTATGGCTCAGTAATACTTTCCTCTTCATAGTCCTGTAGAATTTCATCTGCTTCTGCCAACCTAGTTACGCCAACCTGCTCGATTTTCTTCATCCCAGTGACGTATTGTCCAAAGCTTCTCAGTAGGGGGGCATCTATCGGGGCATTGTCCACCGCGACGATATTTTGGATTCTGTTGGGATATTTGAGCGCAAACGCCATGGCAGTCTTTGCTCCCCTTATTGTTTGTTAGGATGCTCTTCAATGCGGTAATTAGTACGGGGTTTTTCTTACATTGAATGGCCGATGAGAGTGGTGTCCTCCAACTTATGCTCATCCATGAAGCGCGCAACATCGTCAGCCATGATGGCGTAGTCATGGCGATCATGGTGTGGCGAATCCCCATGATTCCTCATGTCCTTCAACACCATTAGCCGTGTTCGTGAGGCACAAGGACTGGACAGAACATACCAGGGCATAAATATTTCTTCCCAGGTCACGGGCGAGGACTCTACATGCAGGCAACTAATTTAGAACAACAACTCTCGGAGAATATGATTAGATCTGGTGTCTTACCTGCTGATAGTCCTGTTATTCTTTTTGGAGCCAAAAAGGCCATGCATGAAAATGATCGGAGTTCCCTTTTCACCGCCCTGAGGGCGCTCATGGAGGTCGAACGAGAGAGGGGATACCGTGGCGGACGAGTAAGACCTCCTAAGTGCAATTGCGGCCAATGATGCCAGCCTGTTTGGCCTCGATGGCGACCTGAGCAAATGCAAAGCCATCTTCACCTTTCATGCTACGCTATATGTTGTTGTAGGGTCCGAAAACACCGAAACATGAAAATTCCGTAGTTCCTCCGTCTTATATTTCTGTCTTATATGACTGTTTCGTAGGCGATAAGAAATACATCACATGATAAGAAGACACGTGCTCTATAAACTGATATTTCATGAAGTGGCCAATAACTCATGTACTAATGTTTGATGTACTGGTGAAAAATCTAATAGTCTGGTATACAGCGTGTTTTACATGTAATGTACAATAAGTGGTGGTGTCAAGATCCTGGAGAGGGTCATCCCAGGCCCTCCTATTTCAACATGGCAACTTCCCTTTTGCCAACAAAGTTGACATAGCATCCCGTGTCAATGTGAGGTTGCCATAGTTTCAGCTTTAAAATCCAATAGCTTCTCTCACAAGTGCCATTGTTTCTTCAGCACTCTCGCGAGCCTTTTCGGCCCCTTTCTTCTCCACGTGATCAAGATACTTTCCATCGTCGCGGCTCATCACCTCGTCATAGCGAGAACCGATCCCATCAAGAGATTCCGATACGGTATCAGCTACCAAAGTCTTGAAATTCTTCAAGTTCAACCCGGCGTGGAGCAAGCCTAGCTCTTCCGGGCTTCTCGATTGCTCGTCTAAGATGGACAGGAGATGCAGGAGATTCGAGACGCCTGGCCGGCTAACAGGATCGAATGACACGGAGTTAATGGAGTCCGTTCTTGCGGCCATTATTTTCTTCTTGATTTCTTGGGGTGAGTCGGTAACCAGTATCCTTGAGAGTGGGTTTGCGTGTGATTTGGACATTTTCAGATTGGGTTCTTGTAACGACATGACTCGTTTGGCAGGCGCTGGAGCTAGTTAGTGAAAAGGTTTAATGAGTGACACAAGTCGTCAGGCATACATAGTATAGTCTGGGGGGCAATTAGGTGAGGCTTATATGTGTGGTTGAAGTTGGTTGCACATTCCCGTGCGAACTCGAGATGTTGACTTTGATCCTCCCCAACTGGAACATGAGTGGCCCTAAGACAATGAGTAATCTTTCTAGGAGAGGCGGGGATATTATTACCTATGGACCAGAATATCAGCGGCTTGTAGAACCGGATATGAAAAGAGCCCCAGCTTCAACTTGGCTTTGCTGCCCGTATCCATTGCGTTCGCATCCTCGGACAGTGAGAGCTTGCTCTGCTTATTATTAATATATGCCACAAGCTGTATTTGGATAGATTATTCAGAATACCTTCCACTGTGTCATACGAGAAAGATAGCCTGCCGAAGCTGTGCAGCTTAATATCCACATCAGCTCAGCATGGGCTTGAACCTGAGAAAATTGGTTAGCCTCATGATTACCAAAAACGCTACAAAACTAGACATACCGAGGACTGGTAGAATAATATTGATCTCTCTGGCCGTATTCCTATAGCCAAAAGAGTGGCCAGGACCTCACGTTTATATTGCCTAAGACGTTGAGGATCCTGAGGCACAGTGATGGCGTGTAAATCAACGACGGAGTATATTAGTTTCGTTTCGGCAGGGACCGAATCCTGTAGGTCTACCCATTGTTTAAGGGCACCAAGGTAGTTTCCAAGGTGAGGAATGCCTGTTGGTTGTATTCCGGAAAATATAACCTGACGCGGTGCCGTTGGAATAGTTGAAGACAACCTCCGAATATTTGACGGGCTGGACGCTTGCTTGGAAAGTGCGCATACCACTGACTCCCGCAGCAGTGACCGAGAATTTCGACAAAGGAAAACCATAGCTACACGGCCAAAAGAAACAATTAGACGTAGGAAATGCTGACTTGGTGAAATCTGGTTCAGCCAGCATCGGCCATTCACGAGATAAAATTAGTGGTCACGTGATATAAATTGTTTTTTTATGTATGAGCAGCGTCCAAGACAAGATACGTTAAGCTCGAGTTATGCGTATGCGATGTATTAATATTGGATGCTGTTCATTTAAATACTTCACTCGAGGGGGCCAGGTTCCATATGCCAATGCTGGAGTTTCGCAGTGATAAACTGTTTCTATCGGATATGTATATATACAGGGTTTCCGTTACCCATTAACTCCCAACATGTGCTACCCTGCGCCTTCTAAATGCAGCAATACCTAATTTACGTGCTTCTGATACAGTATAATATACATCCCGGACACTCTACAATGTTCACCTTATTTGGACATTGGTGCATTGCCGGTTGCTGCAAGCCTATACTTCTCGGAGTTCATCATCTCCAAAACCTTCTCCGAAGTCTGGAGGTTTTTGTTCCTTCCGAAATGGGCCCATTTGGGCTCCATGACACTCTTGAGATTCTCCAAGCTCACGTCCATTGTTTTGCCGACCCCTATTCGTTTGTTAGTGGTTGAATCTTGCCCCACAACAGTTGTCACTTACCAAGTTCGTTGTATTCCCACACGTTTGCCTTCATTCCGATTCCGTAGTATGCGTGCTTCTTCAGGAAAGCGAGCCATATCTCGACAGTCTCTGGGTGTCCGTCCTTAATCTGGATGAGGCGTCTCATCGTGATACGTTCAAAATTCTCCTGCGACTTCTTGTTGACGAAATTACTCTTCGGAACTGTCCATCTCTCCGTAATTCGTGGCAGCGGAACAGGCCCAAAGGCGGGGAGCTTCAGATAGTATGCTGCTCGTAATGCGAAATCCGCGAAGAATTCGAGGTTTCGTACGCTGTACGATCGCAATTGAAGGTCGCAGGATGGGACACCATATTCCACGTCGCGCCGTAAAGGCTTTAGGTATATGGCCTGTACGTTTCTAGGCAGGCGAGGCGCCTCCGATTCCGAAGTGCTGCTTTCGGATGACCTGAATGTTTGTGTTAGTCCAAAGCACTGCATCGTCAACGCAAGCTGGGACGGGTACGAACTCGGGAGCCAGATTGGTTGCCGCGGCAGATCTAGTTAGGCGTATCGTTAGCTTTAAACATGAATATTGTCGGGGTGTATGTCAAATCATACGGTGTCTCTGCTTTCGGGGCATCATCTTTGCTGCGGCTCAAGCTGGCAGCATGGAACCGACTGACGGCAATTCTGTTCGGGACCGCTGAACCTGCCACATACTGAGTTGTTAGCACCTACTTCTGAACCTCTCATTCAGCCTGGATCAAAACTCACTTTAGACCGACAAGCGGCAGCCCAATGCGATCGCAATGGGGCTATAGATGCCATGTTGGAAGCGCGGATTGCAATGCTTGATGAAGCCCAAAATAAAATGTTCGTTATAGCAGCCACGGGAATTGCCGATACACGCTCACGTGACTACAATTAACAGTCGAGCCTCAATTGTTACAGCACCACAAATCAAATGTATTTATTATTATGCACGCAAAGGACCCAGTCATTTTGTGATATATTTTGATTCATGAGACGTATTCTATTTAATTACGCTACTATTCATGCTCAATGGGGTACCAGCTGTTGCCGCGTGGCTATTTAACCTACGGTCATATAGTATGGATCACCACCATGTTACCTAGCCAAATTTCGTTGGCAGGCCCATAACCGCCATCTTCGTGGCGCGGGCGTCTGCAGTTGGCGCAGGGCAGGCTGTGAATAGATGGCCATGGTAGATAGCCCTCCATCAGCGTTACTGGTCTCCCAAACAATAATCTGATTGTTAGTTATGGGAGATGCCAGACGGATCAAGTCCTGTGCCACTTGGATGGAGCTTGCGGTTTGCCTATTGAACGGGTGACATGTTCAGCATGTAAGCTTCAACCTTTAGCAACCTTTCCAGATCTCTTTGCCCTCAGTGCTTTGTAGTGAGCCTTCTTCCCGCTGGTCTTGGCAAGCTGAATCTGGGTATACTTCGACTTGAATCGCTGAGTCTTCTGTTCGCCAGCCAAAACATCCTCTAGGAAGGTTCGCTTTCTCTCCTTGTTTGTCATCCTGGCGGTGAAGAATTCGGTTGGTCCTTCGATGACTGTTCCAACCTGGGAGAACTCAGGCACATCACTCTTCCTGTCATTATCCTTCTTGTAATGCCGTTTTGGGTCAAGGACCGATCGCAAGCGTAGCAGTTGCAGATCGCGTTTGAGTTCCGGTGTTAATACGGTCTTGGGCAGGTTGTACCAATTGGGTCCAGCTGATGCTGCCTTCTCCTGTTTTGACAGTTAGTGGATGTCCACGTCAAACAATCGATAGCGAATAAGTAGATAAATGCTAAGTCAGAGTAACTATGAATTCACACAATGTGTGTACTATCATAGATGCAGAGAAGACACCCAAGACGGGGTCCGAGTTCTGCGTCAAGATTCTTTGGGATAATTTTCCTCATAAAAGAGCGCAAAAAAGGAAGTTGACCTGTTGGAACTTACTTTTGCAGCTTTAACCTTGACGGCAACCGGGTCTTCGACGCAGCGTGGCGTACTTGCAAGCTTCCTCTCCCGCTTACTGACGAGAAATTCCGGGTCAACCTGCGCACCAGAGATAGCTGGCTTAACGTATAGTGCAGGTAAACCCGAGCCGGTGCCAGCCGAGATACTGGTGCTGCGAGGAGTTAGCATGTATATCAACTTGCAAGGAACCCCGCTTGTGGGTGGAAGATATACCTAGAGTCGAGACCGGGCAGAGATGATACGCCGCTGGTGGTTGCTAAAGTATTTGCACCAGCTTCCGTTGATGCTCTCATCCTCTGCTCAGCATCTCTCAACATCTGCTGTATCTGCCCATCGGACAGATCTTGGCTCTCCAATACTTCCATTGTGACAACAGCAAGCTTCTTGCACCGTATGTGGTGCAGAAAGACAGGCTTGGAAAAATTATGTTTTACGCCAGTTGGTACGCGGGAGAAACTTTATAGAAGCAAATGCAAAGTCGGCTAAGCGAAATGCTTGGCACTTCGAGACTGGGGTCTCTCAACGTGGCACGTGACATCAAGTAAGGCTGAGCTTCATATTGAGGGTTCAGTTTAGCTTGCGATCTGGAGGGATATGGATTTTTGTCATTAGGTCACTATTCGTCAGCTAATTCTCTGTAGATAAATATAAACAAAGTGAGGAAGAAGGAAAGAAATTCAACTGTGGCTGACAACCCACTGAGAAAAAATCGAGTGTTGTTTTGATGTGTTGGCTGCAGGCACACAGCTCTGTGCAGGCATCCTCGTGGTTGGGGCCTTAAGTACCATGTAAACATTTCATGGGCGGCTTTCCCGTTGTTGGTCGTTACTCGAGTACCTCATACCTCCCACCCCCCATCGTTCGTCCGCGGCGCCAACCAATCAATTAACTCTCTGGCTTGGGCATCATCAACAGCACCACGACGTCAGAGTCAAAGGAAATGCGACTTATGCGACCGCTTTTCACACCGTGATTTATACACAGCCTCAATTCACCAGCGGCGGTGAGCACTGGCAGTTGCGCCCACGGAGACACCGAATTTGCGCCGTCGGTCGCACCTCTTCGTAACTTGTCGCGTCATCGAGACTTGTAAACACTCACTGCGGTGACAGCTGCGGTCTCACTTATATACACTCAGCATATCGCGCGCACATCGCAGTCTATACGGCAGGAAGGAATAGTCGAGCTCGCGATCATGGATCCATCCGCGCAACCAAATGCCGCTCATGGGCAAGGCCAACAGCGCCAACAGCCTGTCTATGACATCAACCAAGGCGGCCATTATGGTAAGTAGTCAATCTCCAATGCGCATTCTATGTGACAGTAATAGCTAACTGTCTCATCTATAGGCGCCAGCGCTACTGTAAGTTTTGATTAATCGTTTGCGAAGCTTCGGATGCTAAGACTAGAAAGCTTTCTGCGCAAGGGTTTGCGCCTGTCGCGGAATTCTATACGGGAGCCTGGGCAAATGTAAGTGAGCCATATCGTCGATGCGATCTCGAAGCTCAATTGTTCGCAGGTAAACCAGGGCCTTCAGGGCGGGTACAGAGACATCCTCACAACATACTGGCAGCAAACTATCAACCAACTCGAGACGGAGACACACGACTACAAGCTGCACCAGCTCCCCTTGGCTCGAATTAAGAAGGTCATGAAGGCGGACCCTGAGGTAAAAATGATTTCGGCCGAGGCTCCGATTCTGTTCGCCAAAGGTTGTGATATTTTTATTACAGAACTGACTATGCGCGCCTGGATCCACGCCGAAGAAAACAAGCGCCGTACACTTCAGCGATCTGATATTGCATCTGCGCTAGCTAAGAGTGATATGTTTGACTTCCTGATTGATATTGTTCCTCGAGAGGAGGCTGCGTCGCACGCCAAGAGGGCTTCTGGTCCAAATGCTGCAGCGCAAGGAGTCCCCCCCGCAGGCGCTCAGATTCCGGCCCAAGGCAACATATCTCAGCAGCAACCCAGTCATCAGCCTCAGCAGCATGCCATGGCTCCACCAGACTACTCACTGGGCCACAGTTTGGCTCCAGACCAAGATTACCGACAACCTGCTATGTACCCTGGACAGGTTCAGCCAGGTCCAGTCGGTGCATATGGCCAGGCCCCTCCACACATGTACGGTGAAATGGAAGGGATGTACGCGTATCCGCCGATGCCACCACAGCAGGTATGACTTATCCTCCTCTGAAAATACCATCTCCTCTGACCTTTTTTTAGATGTATCATGTGCCACAGCGACCTCAGGACCCCACAGTCGGCCAGGACGCCAGCCACAACTATCCGCGCCATGATGGAGGTGAAGGAGATGCTGATGCAGAAGGCGAAAGAGATTATGAGGTCGGTTAACAAGCCTTTGCTTCTATCGTCGGCCAAGCTGGGATGGGGTATGGTGGGGCGTTGAGAGAGACCAAGCGTCCTTGGGGTTATCAGAGTATATTATGGCGCCTGGAGTGTCTGCTTTCCTTCGTTCTGGTTTTGGGGAAGTAGAGTAAATGCCTGATCCTGCTCAGATTAATTGAGACATGTTACATTTATTGATTTTTCATCCATAATGCTTTGAGATCTTCGCCTTGTTCGTGAATTGACTATATATCTCTACTTCTTCCCAAATCGGGACGAAAAGTTAGCCAGTCTATCGTTTTTGGTCGGGCTTTGCACCGAGTACGTGAGTCTGTAGTAGGTTCCAATAGTCAGTAATCTGCCGTCAAATATGGATCGTTAGGACAGCTTGCGTACTTCTCGAGGATCTTTGGCCCATTCAGGGGGTCTACTCGGCCATATTTCTTATTCCTTGTTGAAATATCAAAATACTCGTCAGGGTTATCAGTTTGCATCAAGTTGACTGTTTGCTGCAATTCATCAAGGTTCTCGCGCAGGATAGGGGCGTTCTCGAGGCTGTCAACAAACTCGGCAAGGTAATCCACGTCCTTCGCCAATGCAGTAACACCGTTCGGGTTGATCTTCTTCACATCGGGTGACAAAGGAAGGGCCTACAATGCAACTGTGAGACTGTCCTCTTGAGTAATAGGTTAAGATCAACATACCAATATCATATTCGCTGCATGGCTCAGAGCATCAAAATATATCAACTCTTTAATCTCCCTAGGAAGGCCCAGCAAAGTAGAGTTCATAATATTAGACAGATAGCGCGTTAATGTCTGCATGTAATTGCTTGGCTCGCCTTCCAATGTTGGCGCCATCCTGTTGTAGATTATTAGTGTAGTTGGAGATTTTAGCGGAGATGCGAGCTTACCAATCGTATTCAGCAGTTTCAATTAAGTCATCGATCTTGGAGTTAACGAGCTCAAAGATTCTCTTCTCGGCAGTCTTCTTGTTACTCCTGAACTCTTCAGTAGCGTTCAGCACGATTGGTCCTCCAGCAGATGTTGATGAACGAGCAGCAATTAAAAGTTGCTCAAGCTCTTGACAGGCGGTTTCAAAATGTTCGAGGTTAATCAGAATTTGAACGATCTGACCTAGATACTGAGAGTTTAATCGTTCCACAAGGGACCTGCAAACCTTCTCGGACAGGAGTTGGTCCAAGGACTCGGCAAATGTCAACATATGTACGCTCTAACAATCTAGGAAGACATACCTTTCTCAATGTCTCATCGATAACATTGGGATGTTGAAAATGATCATCCGAAAAGAAGTAAAACTGGTTCAGAAAGTTTCGGATGTCGATACAACAAAGAGGATACATTTGCGAGAAGGGCAACACGCATGGAAACCTAGCAAGGGTCAGCATCTACTCCGACAACAAAGGTAAGGATAACATACGAAAGCTCTTCCCTCGGCTTATCAGGTGTAAACCAGCTGACATTAACAACTTTGTCATACTCATCCAAGTTGCTTATGGGCATAGGCATATAATCGTCGGTTGATACGATCTATGGGTGTCAGTATTCTTCTATAACTCGGTAGGCACCGGGCTAATACTTCTTGGAAATCATCACTAAATCGTCTCTTTAGCAACTCTGCGTATTTCTCGAACAGAGTCAGCAGAAATGTGTCCAGAGCAGACACGGAATAACCCCATCCCTTGCTGGTCAGCAGTTACACAAAAGTGTTGAATCCAGGGTTATCTTACATCCAGCGTCTGTATGAATAACGCAATAACGCCTTTGATCTTCAAAAGAACCTCCGCGTTATCAACATCATCGAGAGCTTTGGAGATGAGGCTTATAGCAGCCTGACACATTGAATCCCACAGCTCATCCACCTACAAACAGTAAGTATGCTTTCTTACCACACTAACGGTAGAATTAAACTGACATCAACAGGTGATCGGAGATTATGAGCACGCCTCATGGTTGCCCGTTCGATGATCGCAAATCCAGCAATTCCTTCGAGGAGACTGCTCAAGCTAGAGTCATCATTCTCGAGAAGACTAATTGAAGAAGGCAGAAGAAGTTCCTTTTGCCTTCGCCGGGTCGCAGCATACTCGGTGCGGAATTTGTCGCTTTGCCCCAATGCCTCATGTATATGTAAGCATTCGAATAGGGGAGTAAAATCAACACGGAGCTCATCATTATCCAGTGCATCAAACTCCTCGCTCTCATCGAAGACCATTTCTATCGCCGAGTTGAGTTTGAAGTTTCGGAGGTAGGGATTGGCTTCCATTCGCTCTTTTTGCCTGGTTCTTCGCAGCTCAGTATGGTAGAAAGCTACCTCCCCCAGGAACTGAGATGTCTCACGAATCCTATAAAGCCAGGTGTTGAGATCGTTCATGACTGCTTCTGCTATGAGCTTCTGAGTCGCAGGGACCGACTTTTGTATCATATCGGCCAGCTTGTACTGTGTTACCTCCTTCAAATGCACATTTTGGAGCTCATCCAACGCACGCAATGCACCATAGTGGTTCTTCTGGCCCAGCAACTCATGGACATGGTTGGATACACGCAAGACTTCCAAGCAGTCCTTCAGTGCCTGCGCTGCCTCGTCGATATTTTGGCGCACTCCCCGAGAGTCGACAAGAGCCTTCTTGTGTTCCGCAAGCTTTTCTGTGCTGGACTGAATAGACTGGTTGAGTTCCAGGATTTCGGAAGTCAACTTAACCGTTCCCTCGCGAACTTTCTGCAGCTTGTTGACCGATGTTAGGAACTCTTGGTGGTTTAGATTACACATCTTCTCGATTTCGCTTTCTCGTTGGGCGGCATATTGCGAGAGGCTCTTCATTAGAGCATGGGCTCGACTAGAACTGCTGGCATCTTTCACAACAGGGATGAGTTGGTCAAGGTAGTCGTTATCACTTGGTGACAATATCATCTAACAACATAAGGCTACGTTCTAGAACAAGATTCAAGGAGCCGTGGGCATTACCTGTTGGATGATTGATGGGGCATTGCTCTTGAAGTCAACTGCTGAAGGCATATTGACGCGCAGCCGGGCCGATTACGCGGCTAATTGTCTACACGAGACAATTACCACTGAAAAGAGTGAAGTTGATGTCGACAGTTGCATCCAGAGCCGTTCCAGTGCTCGAAGGGTATCCTCGGTGCCCGGGTGGATTGGAGGACTGTAGTTGAGTTGGGGGCTGGATGAAACTTCCAGGTGGATCACATCCGTGAATAGCCAAGGTCAGTTTCTCTTTCGTCAATTGTCTGTCACAATTTGATTTGCATGGACACTCCCATCTCAAAGATCAAGTCAAGTGTCGGTATTGGTTTCAATCGAGACAACAGCTGTGGCCTTGTGGTGGATGTGACGTCGGTGGCTCGGAATAACATATTTCCGGGTGGGTGGACATATATCAACCTCCAAGTGAACGCCCAAGAACAAGGGGCTCTTTCTCAAAGAAACGTCAGACGAAGTTACTTAGCGATGTGGCAAGCACTTCGGTGTCTAACATACTAAAGCCTCTATAAGGGTGGTTTTATTCGGAGGCGCAAATTCGAATTGGAGTATACAGACTTTCTTGTTTTTTTTTTCTTCGTCTCTTGAGGAAGTCGCTTCTGCTGCAACTTCCCATCAAGCTGTTAAGCCAGTCGCGTATCTTCCACACAAACTTCTACAACACTCCCCCCTCCCTCCCCATTTTCCTTCCAAATCCAAATCCAAAATCCCTCCTTTTATTTCCTCAATATCCTCCTCTTCATATTAACCTGATCTTCGATTCTTCTCCTTGACTCTACACACTACTATTTCCCACACTTTCTTACAATCTCCTCACACCTGATTCTTCTTTTGGGTGTCAATGTCATTGGTGTATCTCTGACCTATTTTGAGAATTGGTGTCTTTCTTGCTATCTCCCTTGGGCCTTTTCTCTCGCGGCCTGCATGCTGCAAACCTGACAAGATGTCTACCTCAAACCATGCATACCAAGGTTTGTATCCCATCAACTGGCAGATGGCCCCGACTGCGTTGGTGCTAATCTAGCAAACCACTTCACAGGCTTCTCTCCAGATGATCTATCTGGAACAGCAGCTCACGTATC
The DNA here is from genome assembly GCA_001630585.1 of Pseudogymnoascus sp. BL549. Lineage (NCBI taxonomy): Eukaryota > Fungi > Ascomycota > Leotiomycetes > Thelebolales > Thelebolaceae > Pseudogymnoascus > Pseudogymnoascus sp. BL549. Next base: position 39,743 of record LNAR01002066.1, on the reverse strand, counting down.
TGGCTTCGGCCTAACATCTCCAGCAAGCTCTACAGGAGGTTGCAACCCAAAGCCAAAGTATGGGGACAAAGACCCCTTTACCTCTCCTAGCAGAAAGCTAGGAGAGGTGCAGAAGCTTAGTGCCACGGCATCGACCTTTCAGCCATACAGTGTCCATCTGAACCAGGGTTCTTTGCACTCTTCTGCTGGTAATATATGTGTCCAACAGTTTGATATAGACAAAATAGCTAATCTAAACAAAGCAGATGGGCAATCAATGGAACCAGTGTCTCCCACTGACAGCTTTACCTCTGGTATTGGACAGCAGGGCATCTTCAGCACTGATACCCAAGTTACCCGTGCACTTAGAATCTCTGGGATATACATCACTGTCTCAAGAGAGCAAGTTGAAACCTGCCTTCAAGTAAGTTGCATTTAATTCCCGGGATTTCTCACTCACCACCCATGTGCGATTTCGATCTGCTTTTCCCTCCCAAATCGATATATAAGACAAACTTATATGCTCGGTATGAAATTGGTTGTCATATCTTGCACCATACACTCCGTGTCATCAAGTGCAAATTACCACGAGGTTTATTGTCATTTGGAACCAAATCTTGAGTTCATATATCCACTATGGAATCTCTCAATCCGTCACCTTGCTGACATGTAGTAGGAGAAGGGAATCCCTGAACGTGCGACACGTCGATTCTATCACACTGCGAACGAGGTTCTTGTGAGATTTTCTGATGTCCAGGATTCAGCTATTATCTACAACTATGCCAAGATCTCTCACCCTGAGTGGTCTGTTGAATACATTACTCCAAGTGTCTGCGCCGAGGCAAGTTGCAACTGAATATCGATATGTTTTTCAGCACTAATAGAAATACATATACAGAAGTCAAACCCAAACTCAGCCTTTGTATCAGCTTATGAGGGCCAAGTTTCTCTGACTGCCAAGCTCCCTGGCGTTGGGGGTATTGACAGGGCCAAAATTGAAGACATTATCGTGGATCTTCTAGCTGTTGATGGAGCTGTATATGCGTACCAGAAGCAGGCACCAACTGAAGCTGGGACAGTCGGCATGATTGTCGAATTTTGTGATGTTGGGTCTGCGCATCGCGCTGTTGCGAGACTCAATGGAGCCACTGTTAGGGTACGTTTAATCATTCCAGCCTGAGCGCATCTGCTGAGATTCTGTAGGGTATAACTCTTAAACTCGGACTTCACAAGCCAGATATTGACCTAAGGCCACCCCGAACCCCGCATGGGCCTCAGCATACACCAATCCGCGGTCGCGGAGACTATTCCGACTTGATTGGAAGCATTGAACGATTGTCTGTTGCAAACCCTGCGTCATACAGTCAGCAGGTTCCATTTTCATATCCAACTGCAATGATTCGCCCCGTTGGTGGCCCTTATGTTTCCAGTGTTCCAGTGACGACAGTATATTCGGCTGCCCCTGCACCCTTTACTGGAGCATACTCATCGCCGAAGTCTCCTGCTACGGGATATAACCCGGGGGGATACCGCACACCATCGCAATATGGGTCCACTTCAGCCCCAGCAGACGGTTCGAGGCTTACAACTCCGACAGGAAAGACCTGGAACGATGCAGGCAGCCCAATGAACGGTGGCTCCAGAGATGAATCTCAGTCACAGTTGCGCCTCTTTGGGCGTCGTCAAAATTCAGCGCGCCAGAATGCGGTTCGAGGTCCTAGTCGCCCTCCATTTAGCAGCGCAGTTGGTCAACATAATATTGTTGACGTGGACAGAATCCGCCAAGGATTGGACGTTCGCACTACCGTAAGTTTCTTCAGATAGGCCCAGAGCTACTTGTTCATATGATTACAGATTATGCTTCGGAACATTCCAAACAAGATCGACCAGCAGATGCTGAAGGGAATCATCGATGAAACTAGCTTCGGCTTCTACGATTTTATGTATCTCCGCATCGACTTCGCAAACAACTGCAAGTACGTAGTTTTAAGCCCCCATGATATACTTGTACCGAAACTAATTTTGCAGTGTTGGCTATGCCTTCATCAATTTTGAGGATGTAAGTTTATCGCCACGACAGCTCCCTTCTATAGCATCACTAACCTTTACCAGCCCTGGCATATTATCGACGTAGGTAGTCCGCGATGCAGATTTGTATTTTACTAACAAAGCTATACAGTTTGTGGAAGCACGTGCGGGCCAACGATGGTAAATAACTTCCCGCCCATTCGATTAAAGCTGGTCGAGAACTGCAAAATCTGACTCCATGTAGGAATAGATACAATAGCGACAAAGTTGCCGAGGTTTCCTATGCAAGTAAGTAAGGCAAAAATATCCCTCCTACTTAAAACTAATAGCCGCAAAGCCATCCAAGGAAAAGATTGCCTGGTGCAGAAGTTCCGCAACAGCTCCGTCATGCTCGAGCACCCGTCGTTCAGACCGAAGGTAAGATATGTGGCCACCATTCTCGATATACCTGACAATGATTAGATTTTCCGAGCAGGCCGCCATCCAGATGCGGGGGAAGAGGAAGACTTTCCCCTCCCAGATAATGCATCGAAAATGAGACGCAGTGTTGAAAATGCTGAACATGTCGGTCAGTATTAGAAGTGATGTAGCACCCCAATATAGCTAGCTGACAGACATAATAGGCCTCTTTGCTCCACGTGCAGGTCAGCACTATAGAGATGAGCAACGCCGCCGTCGCTCTCAGTACGACAGAGGTACTCGTCTTGCTGCTCTTGAGGAGTTTGAATTCGAGGAAGTGGTTTCGTACCAAGATGGTGGCCGCTACTCATGTATGTCTCTACGTTCCAGTTTGGTAGCTACGCTAATACATTACAGATTAATGTGTCATCTGGTGCTTTGCGGGACCTTGATATCAATGTCTAAACACCGCAAATCGCAAGCAACAACACATCCTAACGGAAGGCACTGGAATTTGACTTCTTTTTTTGACTGAACCCTTGCACACTGGTAGAAGGGCAAAACAATTTTGGGGATTGGCAGTCAAGATGCTGGCATCAGAAAAGCTCTTCACGATCTCATGGCGGACAAATCAATTTGCCTTTAGGACAACAAGCACTCAGTTTCCGTTATCAGGCCAGGTATTTACTCTATCGATCAAGATACTTTCTGGGAAAATCGTGCAAGGGTTGTCTTTGGCTGTTTTGGAGGTTCTTTCACAGTCTACTCTTCCTTTGGTCGCTTTCATATATTGGGGAAGGAACATTAACACTGCATACAGATGCACGTTCTGGACGCATTGTGGAATATATTGGTGTACAACAACAAACAGCTCAGAGAAGATTTCTCGGGCCTTTCATTGAACCACTTTTGTGGACTTTTGATACTCTTTTGCTTTTCATCACAATAGTCATTTTGGGCCATTTGTATGGTACAATGCACGTTGACACAATGAAAGTTAGCAGGAATACAAACCGCATAAAGCACAAGAAATTCAGAATAAGGCGCTTATCCAGCAGATAGTATCGGAAACAACATGTTTCCTTGATAGCTTTATTGAAATTGCATATTCGATTTCAGCAATAATGGTGCTGAAACCAACTCCTGGCATGTTGATGAACCATTAGCTTGGCTGTTTCACATAGCCTTTTTGAAAAGTAAGCCGTACTATAATCTCCCATTAATTTATAATACCGGTAAACTTTTTAATTGTAATAGAAAATGTAAATGCATATAATGTGGATGGACATCTATTCCGGCCCAACCATGACCGTAAATAACTCACGGTTGGGCCAGAACATATCCAATAATTAGCAGTCCGTTGCTGCGTATCCAAAATGTCTCCTTATCGTGACACACCTGGGTGTCTAGAACAACTGAAACCTTACTTTCAAGGCTGCAAGGTGGGGGTGGGGGGAGGTCACGCTTCCCATCACAAAGCTTCCCCAATATCAACAAAGAAATTATATGTAACTTACGACAGCCTGGTGGCATGCTATGGAACCAACTTCAGCTACTCGTGATGACCCCACACGTTGAACTGTACTGTACCTTGCCATAAAGCGTTGCAATATCCCTGCGCGTACCGATATTTCTGAGCAACGGAACAACCCCACTAGCCATTTCAATTATCATCCACGGCCCCAGTGGACAATGGAACCACCGATCCCACGGAGCCTCAAGGATGTGGAGGAGGTATGTTACTGATAAATTTTCCATTGGTATGAACGGGACTGAATATGACGCATTTAGCTAGTCACAGAGCTGTACCAGCCTGGTGACCCAAAGAGGATTGCTCATATCCAGGAGGCCTTGCACACCCTACAGCGCTCAGCGGATGGTTGGCAACTTGCAAACAGCTTGCTTCAAAGTTCGGATGAGAAAGTGCAGTTCTTCGGGGCCCTAACCTTTACCGTCAAGCTAAATACCGACTCGTGAGTACTTGGCTACATCAATAGCTTTTGCCCTTTCGAGATGTGACTGACCGTGAAATAGAGCTTCATTGAGCGACACAGATGCCCAGGCTGTTTTGAATCAGCTGCTAACATGGCTTGTCGTGTACTTGCGACGTGCTTCAGGGCCTTTGGCTCTTCGGAAGCTGTGCTCTACTCTTGTGGTGTACTTCCTCCATTTTTCGGCATCCTGGACGATGTGTGTTAGGCATATCATTCTCTGCTTATTTGCAGACGAAGCCGTTGGGATAGAGAAGTTACAGGATGCACCAGAGACCAGCTTGCTGGTTAGCCGCCTTTCTCAAGAAAAGCTCTCTGCGGCATTGTGGTTCACCACCACACTTGCAGAAGAAGTTGAGAAAATTGATGGAAACAACATTAAGCAGTAAGAGAGGTCAGAACTTAAAGTTTCTTAAACTACTTACTGATACTCACAGCCACAAGTTTCATGATCGGATGAAACAAAATGCCCAAGATGTCGTCGCACTCATTGCCCCTGGACTTGCCAATGTTCACGAGGCGGCAAACCTACCACCAAAGCTACGCCAAGACTCGATGAAATGTTTCCAGGTAAGGACTTATATCAGTCCCGCTGTTATTGCGTTTTATTTAAGGATGGCTATTTGTGTGGCCATTATAATCCTAGTTCTAACCTTTTTAGACGTGGGTGCTCTTTTCACATAGGGCTTACGTGGACGCCGGCATCACCTTGGATCCATTGAAATCTTTGACGAAGCAAGCAATCTCCTGCCTACCACAGGAGGATATGTATGAAGTTACTATCGAGCTCTTCGCGGATGTGCTCGGAAATTACTCCAAGTTCTTGAGCGATGAAGACTTCGCACTTCTATTTTCACTTTTCAACAGCAGTTGGTCTGAAGAACATTACAAGCAACTAATCCAAGGCGATTACTCTTTCGAATCACTTCAATATGGTCATTTTATCATTGCTCTAGGAGATGCAAGGATTGATGAGCTAGCAAAAGCAAATGATCCGGCATCTCAGCGGTTTCTAGAGGCTCTCGAAGGGCTTCTGTCGGCAGAGGGCTACGCTGTCGCTGAAGATCAAATATTCGTCCCTGCCCTCGAGTTCTGGTCAACATTTGTTGAAGTAATGATCGATTCTCTCTATTCTGATGAAGATGTGACTATATCAATTCTTGGGCCACCCACCAACGGCGTCACAGCGTCAAATGGAGCAGAACATTCCAAAGAAAATTCTACCGAAAAAAAGGATGAATGGTTTTCTACAGCTAGAGGCAGTGTTATGCGGGCAATCGAACGCTGCTGGCGGAAAATACAATATCCCCCACCTGAAGAGTCATTCGACGACTGGCCTTCGAGCGACAAGACCGGATTCAATGACGCGCGAATGGAAGTTATTGATTTCCTGCAAGCTTCATACACATTAACAGGAGTATCCCTATTTTCCATGTTTGCCGATATGGTCCTTCGTTCCTTACAGAATGAAGCATGGTATGAGTTGGAGGCGTCACTGTTTTGTCTCGGTGGTCTTGCGGATTGCATTTCAGAGGATGAAACAACCGATTTTATTCTTGAAAAAGTTATCAGCTCCACACTTTTCACAATTCTCGCGGATCCTTCTTGTTCTGCGCCACCTCGTACAAGGCAGGCGACCCTTGCTCTTATCGGTAAATTCGATGAGTTCTTCAAAACACATACCCAGTACTTACCGCAGACTCTGACGTTCTTATTCAAGTCTTTGACCGCCACGACTTTGGCTCCTACCGCCTCAAAGTCAATCCAATCACTATGCTCGTCCTGCCGTCAAGCTTTAACGTCAGAACTTAGCGTCTTTGTGCAGCAATATACAGATCTGACTCTAGCACACTCTGTTGATGTTATTGTCAAAGAGCGAATCGCAGGGGCAATTGGCGCCGTCATACAGGCACTTCCAGAGGAGCATTTGAAACAAGAACCATTGCTGGGACTTCTCAAGACCGTGGAAATAGATTTTCAAAAGTCTCTCCAGCTTTGTGCCGCTAGCTTCGGCGATGAGGCAGAAGCACGTGGGATTGAGACCCTGAGATACATTGCCAGTATCGCTAAAGGGCTACAGGCACCGGCTGATATTCCCGTAGAATTATCAGAAGGTAGCCCAAGAGATGTCGACAATTTTTGGGTCACAGGGCCAGGCTCAGCTACCAATAGCCACATTCGGACCATTATGGAGAGTCTTTTGGCCGCCTTTCCTCAAAGTGGAGAGGTTTTGGAATCTGTCTGTAACATATTCCGGGCAGGCTTCACTGAGCGTGCTCCGAGTCCATTCATACTTCCATCACAGGCTATCGTAGATTTCCTCACGAAATTGGGGCCCTCTACTCCACGCCTCGTCGTTATTATAAGCACAGCATGCTCCTTCGTGAGCGTTCAGGGCACAAAAAGCACAGGCAAAATCAATGCTGAATTACACCATCTCTGCACATGGGTTTTGTCGCTTCTACAAGCTCTAAACGGTACGTAAACTTTCCGGGTTTCGTAGAAAGAAGAAAGCTCGGATGACATACCAAAATCTCAGGATTGCAAAGGCTGATTGATACTCACAGATCCCTCCAATGATCCCGAAATCGCGCAGGCTGGGATCGACTTTTTGTATCGCCTTCTTCCTTCCCATGTCAGGATATTGATAGAGCAACCGCCCGCAGCCCAGGAATTCCTCTTCATGTTTACATTGAAAGCACTGCGAGGCAGAGATCCCCTCCCAAAATTTGCAGCAGCAGACTTTTGGGTAAGACATCTGGATCTATTGTGTGTGCTTGTGCTAACTTATTCGCAGTCGTCCTTCTTGTCTCTCGCAAACCTGGATGAAGATCTTCAGAGATCTGTTGACACAGCACTGGAGCATCTCGGCCCCATGATTGCAGATGCATTGGTCTATAACATAAGCGGCAATGCTGCACGAAGCGAGTTGGACAAAGTTTGCGATCCCTTGAAGAAGTTCGTTGCCCGGCACCGATCCGCCAAGTCGTGGCTTGAGAACGCACTTTCCGGTGACAATTTCGCAAGCGACCGGGTTAGCGATGGCGATAAACGAGCCTTCTTACAAAAGATTATGAAGTGAGTTTCCCTAATGCCTTCTGATTGACAATATTTTCACGGGTACAATGTTCTAATCTAATTGCTTGCAGTCTTCGGGGCGCCAGACAATCGAATCAGGTTGTCAAAAACATGTGGCTTGAGTGCCGCGGATCAAATTTTGCATATACGTCGTGAGGACGGGGATGATTCGCCAAATTTGATTGCCATTCCACGCTCCGATGAGGGATCTATGTCTATGTCTAATCTATGATATTTTGGCCTGATCCGTAATAGGCGGTGGATGGTTGGAAACTAGAAATGCATGAATGCTGCCATGGCAAAAGTCATACCGAAAGACAGCTTGAATGCAACATTACTCTTCAAGGCCGACTTCAGGTCAACATTTGTAACATAGCGGCGTAGTTTACCATACGGCAGAACGTGGATGCCGTAGCTTGCAGCCCACTTGAACACAAATTAGATACTAGATCAAAAGTTTGGAGACCCTGAAACCCTAACTCACCTGAATTCCAACGACTAGCAATCCTAGTAACAATGCGAGAGGCCGCGAGAAGGTGCTAACAGCCAACCCAGCGCATAGCCCTGATACCCTAGTCAGATGCCGTTCATAATGATGCAGGTAACGATGGGGCACATACCGAATACGCTTCCGCTGCTGATTTGCTTCACGCTGCTGGGGTTTAAAAGGGCATTCCTTCTGGCTGGTTTGTGAGCAGCCGCTTGCTGGGTTTCCGAAAAGAGTCGCTTCGAGTCGAGTTTCATTGGGCGTTGTCTGAAGAGGGCAAATGTTGACATTGACAGGCCCAATCCAACGCCCAACGTGTTCGTGCGCAACATTGGTCGGAGAAACATTGACGCCATTGTTTTTGAAGTGCGTACGAATATATACAGAATTGATTTATAGATTGAAAGTGATAAATAGCGTTTAGAATCCTCGAGTACTGTCAACCACGAATAGAGATATCAACAGGCACGGGATCGGATCCGTATCGCATCCGTGACATGTCGTCGCTTTCAGTGACATCAGATGGCACGTGCGCCTTGGCCCGACAGTACCCTTCACACCCCTGTCTCGGTTCTCTTGGCAGAGTAGAGGGGCGGGGAAACACTGGAGCTCTGAACGTAGTCGTGTACAGTAATGGTAACCCCACGCTTTCTCGCCCTCGCAACGATTGATCCTTCCCCCTTCCCCAGCTTGATTTGTTAATTGAGTGAAGAACAGAGGAAACTGTCAGAAATATATGCGACCTGGGCCGCACAGAAGAAGGTAAGCACTTCGCAGCTAATTCTCTTGTCGTTATGATTACGAAAAGACATATACTGACGCAGATGAGATAGTAGAGCTACGATTGCGCCTTAAGTCAATGAGATTCCAGCAGCCACTGAACAGAGTTTTACACGCGACCAGGCCACGAAGCACCTTCAACTATCCAGCTCAAAGAATACATATCAATATTCGCCTCAGCTCCGGCTGCGCGTCTGCCGATATGGCTACCATAGACACAAGCCAGCGTTTGTCAAAGCTGAGGCAGTTAATGAAGGAGAAGAATGTTGATGTCTACGGTATGGGATTACTTGAGGTGGCTATGGTATAAAACTAACGTACGCCACAGTTGTTCCTTCCGAAGACAGCCATGCCTCCGAATACATAGCTTCCTGCGACGGCAGGAGAGAGTACATATGCGGATTTTCTGGATCCGCCGGATGCGCCGTCGTTACCCATGACAAGGCTGCCCTGGCTACCGATGGGAGATACTTCAACCAGGCGCAGAAGCAACTGGATGATTCGTGGACCCTTCTCAAACAGGGACTGGCTGACGTTCCTACCTGGCAAGAATGGACCGCAGAGCAAGCAGAGGGCAGCAAGACCGTCGGAGTGGACCCGACTGTGATCTCAGCTCCTGATGCGAGGAAATTAGCCGATAAGATCAAAGCCGCTGGGGGAGCTGATTTAGTAGCTGTCGAAGCGAACCTGATTGACAAAGTGTGGGGAGCCGATCGGCCCGCAAAGCCCACTCAGGCCGTCAACCCTCTGGCCGAGGAATTCTCGGGGAAGAGTGTTACAGCAAAGCTTGAAGATCTTCGCAAGGAGTTGGAAAAGAAGAAGAGCTCTGGACTTGTCGTATCCATGCTGGATGAAATCGCATGGCTCTTCAACCTTCGTGGCAACGACATCCCATACAACCCAGTCTTCTTTTCCTACGCTATAATTACGCCCACCTCAGCAACTCTTTATATCGATTCGTCAAAATTATCTAAAGAGGCGCAAGATCACCTTGCTCAAAATTCCATTTCTATACGGTCGTATGATGCGATATTTGAGGATTCCGCTGTTCTTGGTCGCTCCATCCAAGCCAGCACTACGAAGGAAGCTTCTTCAGGGGGTGATTCATCTAAGCCTGCTAGCCAAGATACGAAGGTGAAGAAGTTTATGGTCTCGAACAAGGCTTCCTGGGCATTAAAACGCGCACTCGGAGGTGACGCTAACGTGGATGAAGTGAGAAGTCCCATAGGGGATGCCAAAGCCGTGAAGAACGAGACCGAGTTGGAGGGAATGAGAGCTTGCCATATTCGAGATGGAGCAGCGCTCACCGAGTTCTTTGCTTGGCTTGAAAATGAGCTCATCGAGAAGAAGGCAACAGTCGATGAAGTACAGGCGCTTGACAAGTTGGAGGAAATAAGGTCGAAGCATAAGCACTTCGTTGGCCTCTCATTCGATACTATTTCGTCAACGGGAGCAAACGCTGCAGTCATTCACTACAAGCCACAACCCGGAAGCTGTGCTGTTATCGACCCTAAAGCGGTATACCTCTGTGATTCAGGCGCCCAGTACTTCGACGGTACCACCGACACCACAAGGACCCTCCATTTCGGGACCCCAACCGAAATGGAAAAGAAGGCCTACACCCTTGTTCTGAAGGGAAACATTGCCTTGGATACTGCCATATTCCCTAAAGGCACCAGCGGGTTCTCTCTCGATACACTAGCAAGGCAATTCCTCTGGGTAAGACATATTCTATTATTCCCAAGTTGTCGAGTAAATTCTAACCTACAATAGGAGGAAGGTCTTGATTATCGCCACGGCACAGGCCATGGAGTCGGCTCTTTTCTCAATGTGCATGAGGGTCCTATCGGAATTGGCACTCGTATCCAGTACACAGAGGTGCCACTAGCTGTCGGGAACGTTATTTCCAACGAGCCAGGTTACTACGAGGACGGGTCCTTCGGAATCAGAATCGAGAATATCATCATGGTGACCGAGGCCAAGACGAAGCATACCTTTGGCGAGAAGCCATACCTTGGATTTGAGCACGTTACAATGGTGCCGTATTGCAGGAAGCTCATTGACGAGAGCTTGTTGACACCCAAGGAGAAGAAGTGGTTGAACGATTATCATACTGATATCTTCGCCAAGACGAAGGGATACTTCGAGCCTGGCTCCGTGACGATGAAGTGGCTCGAGAGGGAGGTGCAGCCATTCTGAGCAATTACGAGCTGAGTGTCTTGCTTTGGGGATGACTTTATTACCACCTGCAGTGTAGAATAGTTCACAAGTTGGTTGCAGACCTAACTTTAGCTGTCCTTATTCGTAGGCTAAGGCTAATACGATATTAAATTATGTATTTTGTATCCTCATTACATATATTCTCTGACATTCAACCAACCAACGTACCGCACAATCCAAAACGCCCGCTAAAACAATGCTATCATCATGCCACCATCTACAGCTGGCCCACACCATTCTTAAAAGTAACTACAGAATCGACTTATTCTGATTCCTTGGGCAGAGCCGGAAGAGGCTTCCTCATAATGCTGAATCTCCTAGGAGCTTCCCCGTCCGGCTGTGATTCAAGCGAAGTCCTGTTCTGCGGACTACTAGAACCGTGCACTTGCTCAACATATACGGTGCCACGGTAGCTCTGTTGGTAGTCGCTATCATACTGCGCCGCAACAGAGCCCCTGCGCGAAGACTCTGGAGTCAACTTCCCGTTTGGCCCAATATATGATCTAGCGAATGGCGGCAGGAGTCCCCTATCAGCGGGGAGGTCCATTTGAACCTGGGTGTAGGCAGGATCCAGACTATCCGCCCGCCTGCCATTCGGTGATCCACCGGGGCAAGGGGAGTCGCGTGCAAACTGGCCACTTGTGCGTTCCTCGGCATACTCTCCGTCGTAATGCCTGTATTCCTCTTCATTCTCGGAGAAGTTCGACAGCGGCGTGGCGGGCGAGTCAAACTGGTTGTGAGAAATCATTGATGGCTGGAAATACCCCGATCTCTGATGTCGGTGGCCCCACGGTTGACGGTGCTGAGGCGACCTGGGTACTTGGTGCAATATCGGGCCGCCTGAGACACTATCAAAGCTTTGATCCAACTCTCTTTGGACATTTGAGCCCACGCCACGATTCTGCCGCATTTCAACTCCGCCAGGGAGGAGTCGCGAAAATAGGACGAGGCCCATACATAGAAGAAGCAGAACAGACTGCACAATGGCCATCCGCTTCTGGAATACAAGTTCGTCTGCTAGCAATGTAAGTCTTGAGCTCAAGGCTATGGTCTCTCGACTCAGTAAATCACGCTGGCTTTCCAACTCGAATACAGTCGATTGCCATATCTGATCGTACTGTTTGCCGAACTGGCGAAGCTCAGCAAGCACAGTGGCGTTAAGGCTCTCTAGAAAAGACGTCGACTTTGCTAGTTGCCTCTTTTCCACCTTGTTGAAAGCTTCTCTCAGGTGTTTCGATTGCTCTTCAATGTATTTCAACGAGAGCGTGGAGTTTTGTTCTAGTAGTTGGAGTCGTTTACTGACATTCTTGAAAAAGCTCTCCTGCGTAGTTGGTTGGGAGGCTGGGGCTGAAGTACTCGACGTCTTGTTGGTTGCTACAGTGGATTGGTTTTGGGCCACGGAGACGACAGGCGAGTTCGCTGGAGCCTCCTGTACAGGGACATCCGTGGTCGGTTGCGGCTTGGCCTCGACGACGGGGTTTGGCGTAACCGGTGGTGTTGAAATATCAGTGGCAATCTGTTCCACAGTCGGTTGGGCAACCTCAGGAGTAGGTGGAGCTGTAGAATTGGCTGCCGGATCCCCATCAGTAATCGTGATGGGTGAAGGATCCAAGGTTGGAGCCGGGGATGTTTTGTTTGCAACAACGGTTGTAGTGGGTAGCTCTGGTGCCGGCTTTCGGAGTATGCTGGACATCTCCAGTCTTGCCGGTTCACCAAAGATATTTCCCATGTTTAGATTATTTCTGCTCCATGGGGTAGTCATGAATCTCATGGAATCGTTAAGAAAAATATTATCGTCCTCCAAGACGCCGTTTGGAAGGATGGTGCTGTTCGATACCTCCGGTTTAAATGTTTCAGAGGCACCAGCCAAATCCTCAAGGGTTGCCGCTTTGTCTTCCACGCTTTCTGTCAGGTTTGTCTCTTCTTTGACAACTTCGGCCACAGCTTCAACTGCTAATTTTTCGCCGTCTGCCTCACGTAAATTCTCCTCTGCTTCTTCTTCGTCGTCTGCTCCCGGAGATTGTTCCGTGCTTAGGACATCCTGGATCATGGTTCGACCATGGACTCGCAGCAACGAAATGGGACAGTAAAATTCGTTTCCGTACTGGCTCAGAAATTCAATCCTGAGATATCTAGCCCAGACCCGAGGGTCCTCGATCAGGAATGCTTGAATCTCGCGAGAATTTTTAGCTTCAAACGTTCCCAGGTCCACCCACCGATCCAGCTTCACCGGATATCGGTCGCTAACAGATATACGGAACTCTCTGAAGGTGCTGGAAAAGAATTCGAAGTTGGCAAGGCCAACAGTCTCGACGAGAATGGAATCGCTCAGTTCAACGATGACAAATTTATTCTTCGCCGAACATGTATTCAACATATAGGCGTCCCTGTTCTCAGACAACAGTGCAGATGTACTTTTTGCCTCGGGATTCGCCTTCATCACTTGTGCCCCGCTATCAAAACTGGCAAAGTTTGTTCTCTCTTTGCAAGTCTTTCCAGCATCCTTGGAGCGCTGGGTTGGCTTTTCGACCTTCTCGTCGCCTGCTTGTTTGGTATGGACATGTTTGTACGTGGACTTATCATTATTTTGTGAAGGTCCCGGTTTAGTGCCCTTATTGACCTTATTTCCCTGGCTATCTTCGAGAAAGGCTTCGATGTTGATATCAATTTCGTAGTCGTCTCCAAGGGTATCCAAGGTCTCCTCTTTCTCGTCCGGTTTTCGTCGCCTCTCACCGTCTTTAGCACCGTCAACTTCGTCTTCGGCCTTCTCGATTATCTGCTTCTTCCAGTCTTCAAATGAGAGGAAGCTAGCATCGGAGAACACGTCGTCGGTCTCATGGCCAGCAGCAACCTCGGTTTCTGACGCTGTAGAATCGCCCGTTGCTTGGGCAGTAATCGAATCGGGTATGCTTGCATCCTCTACACCACCACCTGCATCTGTATATGTCGCGCTGCTTATGCTAACCGTCTCCGTCGGCACCGTAGTATCGTTTCTTCTCTGTCGATAACAGACCGATTCGAAGTTCGGCAGGGCTGTGACATAATTTATGATTCGCGACTCGCAGGTCCCCGTCCAGATTGGAGTTGCAACACCGGTGTGGCTTGTAGTGCCTGCTGCAACGGCCGGAACGAGGTAGGATAGAAACGCCGTCAATAACACTGGTAATGGCCCATTCCTGGTCATTCCTGGCTGCATCGCTGTCTCGACTCCTACTTGGTCGAGTTACCAACTGACAGACCAAGAAGACAGCCGTTCATTCTGCGGCAGTTACGACAATTTATCGCAGGAAGGTTCGTATAGGATCGCAGTAAGGCGTCAATCATTAACAGCTTAATTAAAAGCCAAGTCCTATCTGTTCAGGAGTAGTAAGGGTGGTATATTAGCGGTCGTATCCTTCGAATTACAGGGAAGATGTTCCAGTATCATGAACATATTGGCGTTATCTGGCATTTCGCATCACGTGCACGAGCGATAAGGACGCGGGAGATCTTTGCCGCTTCAACCTTAGTTCCCGCTGCTTATTTTAGATTCAATACCTAGTAGCCAGGAGTTCTGGTCTGAAGCACTGGAGGCAACTTTCTAATGGGAGGCTAGATCACCAAGCTACCAGTCACAAAATATGTATGAACGTTTCATGTTTGTGGGTTGGCCCGCCTCACCAGTTCATCAGTCGCCCACGGACGACAGCAACTAAAACAGACCGAAACATTCTCAAGTCAAAAAGCAAAAACCACTCGTAATATTCATCTAAGCTACAGTATAGATACAGAAAAATGGAAATGTCTTGAAGTGTGAATCGTAAAAAACGTAAAATCTGTTCCTCGTCCATAAATTTCGTAAGGCCCAAGCCCCAAAAACGAAGTTTTGGTTGGGAGAAGGTTAAAAAGTAAAAATGAACTCCGTCGTTCTCGTCCGTTTATCAAATTATCGTGGGTAAAATAGAAATAGTTTGGCAGCGTTAGCCGTGCGTGATATTTTGAGCATGAAAGCTTGGCGTATAACCGTTAAAAAGAAAGGCGTGTGCGGGATGTAGCCGCGTCGTTGTAGCATTGAATAGCAGGTGTGTAATGAATGAGGCACCGGATTGGTGGTTGTTGATGGTAAATATACCGACAGCTGGCAATGAAGCTTGCTGTAGATGTAAAATATATGGTAATAAATGGCAAATATGTGATAGTGTGTGTTCGGGGAAATTAGTCCCCGCTTCGTATTTTTCTCAAGCCTTCGTCACAACTAGAACGACCTGTATCTATGTTAGGCAATGGAAACAGAAGCACACAGGGGAAATACGAACGATGAGAGTTATGATGGCGACTCCTACAACGGAGAAGATTCGATTAAGTATCCGCCACCAGCGTGCGTTCTGGTATCTCTTCTCGTCCACTGGGCTCCAAATGAGATTCATCTCTTGTTGCAAATCCAAGCGGCTCTTTCTGGCATCCTCCTCCGTTAACTCCGGGAATTCGGGTCTCGGAGGGATGGGGAGGACGGCGGCAATCATCCATGCTGGGGAGCTGTTAGCTTGATGTTGAAGGAGGTGTAAGCGGTTTACTTACAAATAGGCATTATAAATCCGACCATAAACATTATTATTTGAACATTCCTCTCACTGCTGAATCCTCCCTGGGACCAGTCAACCGACGGGGCGTCCCAGGCACTAAGGCGCTGGCTCATCCTCCTGTCGTGCGCTAGATGTGGACTCCAGACACTTGACGTTTTCCTGGCACGATGCTTAAAAGAGTATTCAATTAAACTGCTCCCACCCAAGGCAGGGTTCGTGGGGTCAGCAGGTGTGATATCCATCGAGTGGTGGGATTTCTGAGATAATTGGCGCTGAGGACGAAGCTCCCTTGGTCGTCGGCGAGGGCTGTATAAGCCCGCTGGAAAGTTCGCAGTATCTGGAGAACCACTCCGATAAGAGCTGGGGGGGCGACTATCAGATGCTTCCGTAGAGCTACCAGGCGCTTCGAGATATCGCCTTTCGCCACTACCGTAGTATAGCTGCGCCCAAGTTGGGAGAGTAGTTCCAACTAGGCTGTTCGCTCTTGAGCTGGATATTGACCGCATACTGTTGTTTCGTCCGAGATCGTATGGGATGCCAAAAAGTCCCGAAAGTCGGGTTCTCGAGGGTCGTTCATGCAATATTGGCATGTCTGTGAGTTTGTCGCCGTACTCATCTTGTTCCTCAGCCATTCTCGTCATCGGCCCAGGCCCTTCCTGGGGAGTTGGAGAGTAGGTCGGCTGTGGATATGCTAGCAAACTGCTGTCCCGCTGTCTGTCTTCTTGTGATATCGTAGAAGCAATGCTCGGGATTTGGCGAGTGTGGGACACGAACCCACTGCTTCGCCTTGGAGTTGCGTCTGACCATTGCCGTGAATTTCGATCGGTGCCTCCTTCTGACACTGAGGCCACAGTAGAAAGCTGTGAGCTCCATTGGTGCGGATGCGCTTGCATGTGTGTTTTCACTGCGTTGAGAGCTAACGGGTTTGTCCATGGGCTAGTTTCTGGAATGTTTTTGAGGCTTGGTACGCGTGTCAGCTGCCTACCAGTCGCAAGTGCCCTAACGAAGTCTTCACTTAAGGCCGATGTAATGGACGTTAACGACCCAGTCCGAAGCGATTCCCGTGAATGTTTCTTGTAGTACCCAAATCTCTCGGCGGATCGCTTTGCCTTGGGCTGTAAAGGCGGTATAACCAAAGACTCTCGAGAGTAAGCTTGCTGCGGTTGAGCAGGGAGGTTTATCAAAGATGTCGAAGGGGAGGGGGACAAGTCTCCGTGGACCTCGTAGTTGCTCTCGGTATTGTATAGCTCGAGCTGTGAAGAGGTTGGTGAATATCCCGTAGATGATTGGCCAAGTATTTCGTAATTTTGGTCACTGGATGGTGGGAGCTGATGGTGAAGAACGGTGGACTCTTCGACATATGACTCCGGTGAGGAAGGAAGCGCAATCTGTTGGTCGGAGTTGATTGAGGGAGGTGGGCTCGATGCTGTTGCTAGCAGTGGTGGTGAGCTTGGGAAAACTTTGTAATTATTGTAATCTGAAGCTGTCGAGGTAGTCACACTGGATTGAAAAGATTGCTTGTTGGATAACTCTCGTTCGTTCGTTTGGTCAATTTCAGGCAAGTCGGGTAAGGACGACGGTGAGTCTGATGATGGTACAACCTTCTGCTTCAGATCTGGAGTCCCAGGAACTTTTCGTAGTCCTCCCACAAGCTTGTAGTTCCAAGGCGACGAAGGTATGTCACTCTCAAAGGTAGGTGACTTGCTTGACAGGTCTGGACTCGGAGTGCAAGAGTTAGTCAAAGTGGTCGCCGTGGTCTCTGATTTCCATGTTGCGCCCGAGGCACCCCGTGGGGCGAAGCTGTCTGTCCTAGAAGACAGTCGATCAAACGTGGAACGGCTAACAGTAGAGGACGACGGGGATCTGGATCCATTGTCGTCTGGTTTTGCCGATTCGACTTGTCCGGCAACTTCTAAAACAGAAAAGGTTTTGTCAGGGTTAACCTTAACTTGCTTCCGCTTTCGCTGCTGGGATTTGACACTCGAGGGTCGGGAACTCGAAGGGGTCGAGTTCGTGCTTGAAGGGGTTCGGCGAGGTTGATACGTTGTGGTCAATGCAGGGGCCTGTCCTCGCAACTGTTTCGCCAGAGGCTGGGCGGCCGAAATTCGGTCTTCGGATTGGATCAATGCCGCCGACTCCTGAAAGAATGAAGCGCCGGCGTCTGGAGGGGGAAGAAGATGGGCTGGATGTGTCGGAAGAGCAGTCCGCATGTAGATATCGTCGTGCTCCTCAGAGGGGGTGTTACTCCATAATAATTGCGGAGGAGTAGCCGGCACCAAGCGTATTGCAGCTATGTTGGTTTCCGAGCCAGACCTTTCATGAAGCGGTTTCCGTCCGGGGGTTCGTGTAGGAGAAACCATGTTTTGAGACGCGAGGATAGATTCACCTGCCGAGGAGATTGTTGGAGTCTCCCATGTGCTCATCAATGGGTCGTGCGGTCGTGCTGTCGTGCGGGTCGTACTGAATGGCAGTTGTTCTAGTGCGACATTGTAAACGGAATAGAGCGGTAGGACATCGCCGAGAAAAGTCAAAAGGAGTTCGTGAAGTCAATAACGTAGTCGAATAGGCAAGTAAAATATTTAGACAGGGCCGTAGCTTCGTTGGGCGTCGCTGAAAGGATTGAGCAGTCACTTGGCGATAGCTTCAGATTGCGACGAACGAACGAAGGTACTGTACGAAAGATATATATATCATAAAAAGGAATAAAAAGAAGGACGAAGAAGGAGCGGCCAGGAGGATATTATTACTATTACCACTCCGAGGGGCGAACGAGCGAACGAGCGAAAAGAAAGAGGGCAAGTGAGCGGCTGGAAGATGCAATGAAAGGAAGGGAAGAGAGAAAGGGACGAGGAGGAGGATGAGGCCTTCCCGAATTGATTGTGGGCTGGGTTGTCGATTGGCAGGCGGTAGGGGCTACGATACAGTGCGGGTATTGGGTGAGTATGTGATGTGGTGTGCTGTGATGGGCTATTCTGCGCTCTACCGTACCGTACCGTAGCAGGACAGTACAGTAAAATAGTGTCTCATCCGGACTTCAACCTTGCTGTAGGGCGGTCAGACAACCCTGTAGTTTTTCAGGGAGCAGCCAGAACCCTTCCCCATTTGTCCCTTGTGCATAGCTTATGTGGAGCATCTGGGGATCCATAGCGAACAAGAAGTACAGATGAGGACGGAGAAGACAGCACAATTTGGAGCAAGGACCATTTCACTTCCGGATCAGGGATTCAGAGGCCTCCCGATGCGGCCGGTCCTGCCGCTCTCCGTCTCGGCCTGATGGGCGAATATGGCTGCCAACATACATGATGCAGTCCGTCCTCGACGAGCAACGAGTGGTTGTCATGGACTCGCAATTGAATAACAACAACAACGGCCACAGAGCTTAAGCAGGGTCGGCGGTCTGCGGCCTGGGCCGCCACCAAATCTTGAACATCCTCCATACCAGATGTATCGAGCTACGAGGGCCAGTTGTGTTGCAGATACCGCCCGCGATGTGAGCAAAACCCGCGAGCTAAGACTTGCTACGAGACTTGGAGCGTATCGTGAAGGTCGGAGGCATCATGATACACGCAGGCGATTGCTCATCTGCAGCCGCCTCAACGGCTAAAATGTCTCTCCGCATTCAACACGCGTTGCGATACTCTTCGGCTTGAAATCACCACACATTTCTGGTGTCGTGTCCGGCTTTCACTCGCCAACTCTCCCGAGCGACCTGCTTGACCAAGTTCGACACATCTTCTGTCTATACTGCACTTTGGTTGCCATTGATCCCCGAGAGCAACGGACGGCTCGGCGGCAGGATATGGGATGAGACGCGTCTTGATTCTGTTGAATCACTGTTTAATTATGTCTGACACCGGGGGTTATCTATTGGTGTGTAAAAGAACCTCAGCCCTTCATTTTAATTCTGCAGGAGTCCTGCAGGAACTTGTTGCGGTGAGAGGCTCACTGGGTCTTACATATTGGGTGGACCCCCACTGTGCCAAGCGCGCGTCTCCATTGGGGAAGACGGCCCTGGCTCTAATTTTATACTCACGCTAGTTGGCCCGTAGCGTCTATCCATCTGCCATGACATTGTCCGCCACATACGGTGGGCGGTCAGTACCTTTGTTAGTGAATATCCAACGAGGTGCACGTGATATCCATCAACTTCATATTGTTCACCAATATCGCCAGTGGATACTTCCAGTGTCTTATAAAGAGCTTCGATGCACATGCATTGAATACAAGTGGGATCAAGGGCATAATTTACCAGTCCGTCTACAAAGTCGGCTTTGCAATCATGACTCCCAGAACCGGTTTTGCCGACGTGCTGAAACCAATTTCTAGGGGGGCAGAAGGTAAATTCACCCGAGATATGAGAGGATAGTGGTTTTATTTGGATGGATGTTTTCTAAATTCTAGTTAACACTGTATTGACTTTTATTGCCATTGGTAGATGAACTTCCTCTGATCACGGTTCACACTGCTGCAGCACTCCTCGTAAGTTGTGTCATCTTCTCATCAGTATCAAACATCTAATGTCCACAGGTCTTCTATACCTTCCTCTATGTTGCCCCCTTTTACCTCTCCTCCGCCACAAGACCATCCGCAACGATCTCCCGCAATGTCCCCTCCGTCATTAAGGCACGCATCCGCTCCGTCACCTGGACATGCGCCCTGTGCACCATCAGCACCTCGCTCCTCCTAACCTACCTCCCAACATCCGGCACCTACCTCACCACCCTCCATCTCATGGGGTACCACCCCACCGGCCTCCTCCCCTCCCTCAAAGCCCTCCTCCTAACCGCCATCCTCTTCCTCGGCCCTCTCTTCGAAGCCGGCATCGTCGAAGGCAACTGGCGCTCCTGGGTCCGCCTCCGCGGTCTCACAACCCTCTGGCACGACCTCCCCACCTACCGCAACCTCGTCGCCGGCCCCGTAACTGAGGAGATCCTCTTCCGCTCCGCATCGTTGCCGCTCTTCCTCCTCTCCCCCGCCTCCTTACGCACCACTTTCCTCCTCCCGCCCCTCGTCTTCGGGCTCGCGCATATCCACCACATCTACGAATTTCGTATATCGAATCCTTCTGCTCCGCTCCTGCTGGGCGTGATTCGCTCGGTTGTTCAGCTGATGTATACGACTCTTTTCGGATCGTTCGCCACGTTTCTGTATCTCCGCACCGGGAGTCTGGTGGCGGTGATTCTGTGCCACACGTTTTGCAATTGGATGGGCCTTCCGAGGTTTTGGGGACGGGTGGAGGGGGGAGGAGCAGAGTCAGTCATGGGACCGGATAGTGGGGATGATCAGGGGAAGGGGGGTAATGGCCAGGGACCTGAGTCGAGGGCGGAATTGGGGGTTTTGTGGACGATTGCGTATTACACCCTCCTCGTTGTTGGTGCTGTTGGGTTCTACCAGTACTTCTGGGTGCTTACGGGGGGCGGTAACGGGTTGTTGGATTTCTAGAACGAGTTATTGGCGAATGAAAAAAAATGTATACTGATACCTTATAATTTTGAAATTAATTATGTATGATAATAAAATACTGGGTTTTTTACTTGGGGTTTTTTTATATGCTTTGTAGGGATTTACGATAATTTGATTATCTGAAAATCAAATCATTCATTTTTACTCATAAACTGAACATTTCTCATATTGTATGATAGTGTACGAAATTTATTTGACCCATCGCTCAAGACTCGTGCTATTTACTCCCAGGTGTTCTACGCCACCCGCAAACCAGCCTCTCCCAGATGGATGGGCCGGAAGATATAAGCGTCTAATGTTACCCGTGCATGTACTAAGTGCAATTAAACCGCTATGGTATACGCTGTGCATCCTCATTCCCATCGTCTATCCACACACATATTATTAGGCGCCTTCACCTCCCACAACTAAAGCTCTTCCTTAGTACGAAGCACTGGCATTGTTGCCGCTCTCCCGGGCCCCTTAGTCTGTCTCGCATCAAACTCCTCCCGAATCTCCTTCATCGCCTCCTCAAAATCACGCTGTGGGTCCGGGGGTAGTCCCAGAACCGGCTGCTGCGAGAGCGTGTCTGAGCTCAGTTTCCTCTCCAACTTGTTCCCGCCGTTCGCGCGAGCGGCGCGGATCTCGATCTGTCGCTTGAGATAGGGCTTGGCGGGGGAGGCGAAGAAGCCCATCATGCCGCCGATGGCGACCAGGGCGTAGAAGTAGACACGGGACCAGACGAGGATGGAGTCTTGGAAGGAGAGGATTATGAAGGGTGCGGTGACGAAGCAGAGTATGAATTGCGTGACGAACCACGAAAGGGCATCGTAATATTTCTTGGTGGAGGTGGCATTTCCGGTTACTGGGTCGACGAAGAATGGTCGGAAGTAGCGGCGGCAGTCTGGGCGTTGTTAATATGGGAACTTAAGATGATAAAGGTTGTGAACTTACTTTTGGCGATGGTCTGGATGAAGCTAGCTGCCACAAATGACAAGTAATAACCTGGATAGAAGCCGTGCCAGAATGCACTTGTGACAAACGTAGCCATGCTTGCGCGGAAACCTGGCTTCTTTCCTTTGGGCGTGACTCGTAAGTAGATGTAGTTTCGAAGCCAGTTGTTGGTGTTCATATTCCAATTGCCCAGATATGCACGGCTGTTCTGAGCAGTCTCAACGCCCCATGGGTTTACATTCTCCAGTTTGTTCCACGAGACTTTCCCTGTTGCTTGATCGACCCCATTGTAGCCAAGACCACTGAGAATACAAGCACCCTCGGTCAACGCCCATACGCCGTAG
This sequence comes from Pseudogymnoascus sp. BL549, assembly GCA_001630585.1. NCBI lineage: Eukaryota > Fungi > Ascomycota > Leotiomycetes > Thelebolales > Thelebolaceae > Pseudogymnoascus > Pseudogymnoascus sp. BL549. The sequence continues at coordinate 17,479 of LNAR01002066.1, read as the reverse complement.
TACTTCAGCCGCGAAGTGAACCCGAGCAGGTATAGAAACCAGACCCGCTTGACGAAGCCGAATGTCAAGAACTTATCACCAGTGAAGACATCAGTGCCAACGTAACCCGAGAGTTGTAGGAACAAGAAAATCCAGAACCCCCCCTCAGCCGCCTTCCACATGGCTGGGGTTCCGCTACGTGGGATCTTGCGCTTCTTGCGAGTAGGCGGTTTCTTTGACGGGTCTACTCCCGGAGGAAGGTCAAACATGGTGCATTCAATCCATTTGGTGTAGTCCACAAAATCGAAGGCTGGGCCGCCAAAGAGGGAGGGAAAGAATAGAACCCATGCTGCAAAGTCCATCGGTTTAGGGAGTTGCTTCAACGCCTTTTCTTTTTGCAGGTCAGACAGCTCGCTTTCGGGGACGCGACCGTCTGCAACGTTCCAACAGAACGCGCTCAGCTTCATCACCAGAACCATTTGTGCGCCAGTAATATCTACTACCCCAGGGTCGCCCAGCATTTGTCGTTGAATTTGGTTTATGGACAGATGCACCATGAGAAATACAAAGCTTATCCATGGCATAAGGGGTCCGCTAATGTTCTGCGCGATCGCATACGTGCCCACGGCACTGATCGCGACTGTTCGGACGCCATCCCAAAGGCTGAAGAGTCCAACTAAGTAAAACGCGGAGACACTATTACGAGTCAGCGCGAGAATATAAGGAGTAGTGGAGCACCGACCCTATTATAAATAGGTTCTTGTATGCCGGTTTCGAATCGGGGATGCGCTTGAGAACACCGCAGAGGGGGTACGAGAGGATGAAGGAGAATATAAGCTTCACTGTGAGTTTATTAGTCGAATACGCGTAGAGGAGCCAAATAAAAACTTACACTCGTCCGGAGATGCCCCAATAATCGATGAGGCATACTCGAAAGCTGCGGGTTGGGGTCAGTATTTACTTTGGCACCACGAAAGGAAATATGTCTTGAGGAGCTCACGGATATTGATGAAGGGTAACATTTTCCGCTGTGCTGCCACTTGCCGGTTGCTGAGCTCAAGTGAATAGTGCTCTTAGTTTATCATCGAGCTTCCATTTGCAGACGCAGATACGCGGTTTGTTTGCAAAATACTCTAGAAGACCCCTCGACCCTGTTGAAGCCCGTTGAACTCTAAAGTGCCCAAAAGGACGTCATCTGGTGCTTCGGACGCGGATCTTTCCGCACGTGGTGGAGCTGTCACCTTGCCGTTTTACAGAGGAGCACCCCTGTTCAAGCTCCAACAGAAGAGGGCACAAGAACAACCTGCCACATCCCCTCCAACAAAAACCACCAAAGTTAAACAACTCAGCGGACGGAATTAGTTCTTTAGTGGTTTGCGCAGTTATCCAGATCCTATTGCGACGGGAGAACCAGGCGGACTGGGAAGGGGGTGTACTTGAAGACATGCAGAGGGGCTGACGACGACCATACACTTGAGCTCCCGCTCCCGAATCGAGTTATATATCGCAAAGATGGATGTCGTCCAAGCCGTGACGGGGTACATCTCGAAGATGGTGTCCGCTGGGGATAGCGCATCCGGGACACCGTCGGCGAAGATGAAGATCTTGCTGTTGGACAGCGAAACCGTCAACATCGCATCCACTGCGATTACCCAGTCAGCACTACTAAACCACGAAGTATACCTTATCGACAGGTTAGAAAACCAAAATCGCGAGAAAATGCGACATCTACGATGCTTGTGTTTTGTCCGACCCTCCGCCGAATCCATACAATATCTCATTGATGAACTTCGCGATCCCAAATACGGCGAATACAATCTCTATTTCAGCAATGTGGCGAAGAAATCCTCCCTCGAGCGGCTTGCAGAAGCGGATGATCACGAGGTTGTTAAAGCAGTTCAGGAGCACTTTGCAGATTACATCGTGATCAACCCGGACCTCTTTACCTTGGATCTGACGATACCAAAACGAATATGGAGCGGGAGCCCGGACATGTGGAACGCGGACGCATTGCAAAGGAGCACTGATGGAATCATTGGGTTACTTCTCTCTTTGAAAAAGAAGCCGTTAATACGATATCAAAAGAACAGTCTCCTGGCGAAAAAGCTTGCGACAGAAGTACGATATAATGTCAGCCAAGAAGAGCAACTCTTCGACTTCCGAAAAGTTGATACACCACCAATATTACTTATATTAGATCGCAGAGATGATCCCATTACGCCGTTGCTCTCGCAATGGACATACCAAGCGATGGTACATGAGCTCTTGGGCATTAACAACGGCCGTGTTGACCTTCACAGTGTCCCCGACGTTAGGCCGGAACTGAGGGAAGTTGTTCTCTCTCAGGACCAGGATCCATTCTTCAAGAAAAATATGTATCTTAATTTTGGCGACCTTGGAGGGAATATCAAGGACTATGTCGAACAGTACCAGTCGAAAACAAAGAGCAGCTCAAACATCGAGTCAATTGCCGACATGAAGCGTTTCATTGAAGAATACCCCGAGTTCCGGAAGCTGTCTGGAAATGTCAGCAAACATGTCACTATTGTTGGCGAGCTGAGTCGAAAAGTAGGAGCGGAGAATCTCCTGGAAGTCAGTGAGGTCGAGCAGAGTTTGGCATGTAACGACAACCATGCGGCAGATTTGAAGGTAAGTCCCGGTGTTTGCGACCCCCAGACAGAGCACTACTGACTTGTTTTGCTATAGAATGTGCAACGGCTATTGCAATCTCCTTCCGTAACTGCTGAAGGAAAGGTCAGGCTTGTTGCCCTGTATGCATTGCGCCATCAAAGACATCCGTCCAACGCTCTGCCTCTGTTACTTGATCTGTTGGGCGCCACAGGTAATATGCCGCAGCGGCAAATCGACATAGTTCCAAAGCTACTTCACTACCAATCCTCTCTACAGCAGGTCCAAAATGCTAGTGGTATATCCGACATGTTCGAGTCCGCTAATATTTTTTCGGGGGCTCGAGATCGCCTCAAGGGCTTGAAGGGAGTCGACAATGTTTACACCCAGCATTCCCCACGACTAGAGGTAACCCTGCAAGAGCTTATCAAAGGGAGGTTGCGAGAACAGCAATATCCGTTTGTGGATGGCGGAGGCTCGACGAGGGACAAGCCTCAAGACATCATAGTTTTCATGATTGGCGGAACTACGTACGAAGAAGCAAAGTTGGTTGCTACCATCAACGCTTCAGTGCCAGGTATAAGGGTCGTTTTGGGTGCAACATGTATACATAACAGCGTCTCATTCTTGGAGGAAGTCGATGACGCGGTTACGTCGTGGCCAGCGCCAGCTCCTACGACAGCGGCAGCGAGGCTTCGACAAGAGACAACAAGGCGATAGAGCCTGAAAACAGGCGGCGTTACGGTTTGGACTCTGGGCTGATGTTTATGAAGCGGTAGGATTTGTAGGATCTGTACTCTATAGGGTATAATAATCCACTACAATTATGTTATTTTGTCTGACTTTTGGCATCTCAAAGCCTCGTTTTGTAGCCTTGCACCCGAATTGGTTTGTGGAGTCCAATAGCAAGCGACCCCCGGCCGCTAATTCTAACATTTCTTATCCACATTCCGTTACCCCACCAGAAAATATCTTGACCCCGCCAAAATTTCATGACTCCATTGTCACCTGGAGAATCAACTAAGCAACGTTTTCGGCTAGTTTCAAGAGGCATAAATTTCCCTCGCAATGGAGCCTCTCCGTATCCTTCTCGTTGGCAATGGCGGCCGTGAGCATGCTCTGGCTTGGAAGCTGAGCCAGTCTGCCTGCGTGGAGTCCATTGTTGCGGTACCCGGTAACGGAGGCACAGCGACGTGCGAAAAGGTCACAAACAACAACTCCATCAAGGCCAATGACTACCCAGGTCTTGTTGCATTCGCAAAAGAGAACAAGATCAATCTAGTTGTCCCAGGACCTGAGGCGCCATTGGTTGACGGCATCGAAGATTACTTCCGCGCCGTTGGAATCCGCTGCTATGGACCCTCCAAGGCCGCCGCGCGTATGGAGGGTAGCAAAACTTTCTCGAAGGATTTCATGAAGAAGCACAACATTCCTACCGCTGCATACGAAAACTTCTCTGACTACGAGGCCGCCCGCAAGTACTTGGATACGATTGATCACAATGTTGTCATTAAGGCCAGCGGCCTTGCTGCTGGAAAGGGCGTTATCATCCCAACAACCAAGGAGGAGGCGCAAGCAGCGCTGAAGGATATCATGCAGGACAAGGAATTTGGAACTGCTGGTGACGAGGTTGTCATTGAAGAGTTTTTGGAGGGAGATGAGTTGAGCATTCTAAGCTTCAGCGATGGCTACACGATTAAATCGCTCCCAGCTGCGCAAGACCACAAGAGGATATTCGATGGCGACCAAGGACCAAACACAGGTGGCATGGGATGCTATGCCCCAACAAGCCTCGCTACCAAGGCTTTGATGGAGGAGGTGGAGCGAACAATTCTCCAACCCACCATTGATGGAATGCGCAAAGATAGATTCCCATTCGTCGGAACCCTCTTCACAGGCTTGATGATCACCAAGAACGGACCGAAGACTCTTGAATATAACGTCAGATTCGGTGACCCTGAGACCCAGACCCTACTCCCTCTTATGAGCAAGGACACCGACTTGGCCGAGATAATGGTCGCATGTACGGAAGGATGGTTGGACAGCGTGACTGTTGAGGTCGAGTCTAAATACAGCGCAACCGTTGTGGTTGCTGCTGGCGGCTACCCCGGATCTTACCCCACTGGTACCCCAATGACTCTCCAAACTCCTCCTGCTGGCACCAACCATTTCCATGCCGGAACTGTCATTAAGGATGGTCAACTCCAGACTTCGGGTGGCCGTGTTATCGCAGCCACCTCGACCGCCGAGACCCTTGAGGAGGCCGTCAAGGGAGCTTATGTTGGCGTCGACAATATCAAGTTCGACAAGATGCAGTTCCGCAAGGACATTGCACACCGCGCCTTCAAGCAGAAGGCTGCCGAGAAAGAGGCCCTAACATATGCCTCAGCAGGTGTCAGCATCGATGCCGGCAACGAATTCGTTGAGCGCATCAAGTCCGCCGTGGCCTCTACCAAGCGTGCCGGCGCTGATGCCCAAATCGGCGGCTTCGGCGGTGAAGTCGATCTCGCCAGCGCGGGATACACCACCGCTCCTGTCATGGTCGGCGCCATTGACGGTGTCGGCACTAAGCTCATGATCGCACAGGCCATGAAAAAGCACGATACTGTCGGCATCGATCTCGTTGCCATGAACGTCAACGATCTTGTGGTCCAGGGCGCCGAACCCCTCATGTTCCTCGACTACTACGGCTGCAGTCAGCTCAACCTCGAGAGCGCCGCCGCCTTCGTCGAGGGTGTTGCAACGGGCTGCAAGCAGGCTAACTGCGCGCTCGTCGGTGGCGAGACCGCTGAGATGCCGGGTATGTACCAGCGCGACGACTACGACGCTGCTGGTGCCGCCATCGGCGCCATGAACAAGGACCTCACCCTCCCCATGAAGTCCGCCATGGCCCCCGGTGACGTCCTCATCGGCCTCGCGTCCAACGGCGTCCACTCCAACGGCTTCTCGCTCGTGCGTCGCATCGTCGCGCGTGAGGGACTTGCCTACACTGATACCGCGCCTTGGGACTCATCTGCCACCGTCGGCGCGAGCCTGCTCACCCCAACCAAGATCTACGTGCGCTCGCTGCTGCGTGTGGTGCGTAAGCGTCTCGTCAAGGGACTATCGCATATTACAGGCGGTGGACTGGCGGAGAACGTGCCGCGCATGCTGCCGGCGCATTTGGCTGCTGATATTGATGTTGCGGCGTGGAAGCTGCCAGAGGTGTTCAGGTGGTTGAAGAAGGCCGGGAATGTGACTGGGGTTGAGATGGGGAGGACGTTCAATACCGGGGTGGGTATGGTGGCTGTGGTGGCCAAGGAGAATGTGGAGCAGCTGATTAAGGAGCTGGAAGAGGAGGGCGAGACTGTATACACCATCGGCACGCTTGTGGAGAGGGGTGAGAAGGAGGGATGTGTACTTAGGAACCTTGAGTCTTGGGATTAGAGATATATATGGCTGGATGAAGAGGAAAAGTCAAAGGCGTTTACGTTGAATTGAATATACCAAATTACCTCACCTAAGGCACCCATTAGACGTGACCTTCTGGCACACAGCTGCGTAGTCAAAGCGAAGGCCCATTATGACGCACTATTGCAATATCCGAGGAATGCTTCGTATATTTGTCTGGATGTTATATCTTCTTGAATTTCGATATATGAGGGCGTTTTATGTTCTACGCCAATGCACGCCAAAATATCACCACCGGCCGACGGGCCATTCAAGCGTGCTTCTGTCTAAATACGCTCAAAGCGCCCAGTCTCCCCCTTCATCTGCCTCAGTCACAAATGGCTCGTCGATGCGCTTAATCGCATACTCGCTGCACAAAATACTACACCAATGGATTAGCCACATCACCCATGAACAAAGGGGAGACAATTACTTACCAGCTTTCCGCCACCAAAGCATCCAACTCCCTAACCGCCTCCTCCCTCCCCTTCCCACCAACCATCCCCTTACCCACAAGTGCCTGCAACTCCCTGATCCTGCTCGATTTTGCTTTCCCACCTCCCTCCACGACCTTTCTGCCCAAACAGTCCGAGTGGAACGCATGCTGACATGGGAACACGAAGAACTGCCTCGCCAGCAACGGCAGCGAGCATACATAGCACTTCTCACCTGGCTCCACAATGGCGTAGCGCCCGCCCAGCGCGGCAATCTCGTCCTTGATATGCGCGGCCGTGCGAGCGCTGCCATCCATCTCCTCGCGCAGGGCATCGATGCTGCGCGAGTAGCCCTCAAGGGCGTCGCAGATCTCGTCCTTGAAGTCGTCAATGACGACGAAGTCGGGGAAGAAGGGGATGAGGTCCTCAATCTTGAGGAGAGGGCAGCGCGAGAGGAAAGCGAGGGCTGTGGCGATGCCGTCGCTCTCGCCGATGACGGTTTTGGCGACAAGGAGCCAGAGCTTCTTGCGTAGAGCGGGGGAGGTCGGGCGGTTGGCGATGGAGGAGGCGAGGTCGATGGCGTTGTGGGAGAGGGCTAGGGTGACGGCTTGAAGGTACTGACCCATTGTGCTGTAGATGTGAACGCAGGACTGGATGCGGGAGTGCTGGATGCAGAGGCGGAGAGCGAAGTCGGAGTCAAAGGAGGGGGTGTCTCCTTGGGACTCGAGGTAAGACAAGAGTGTGGACTCGTCCGGAGAAGGATGAGACGCGCATATAGAAATTAGGGTGTTATGGACAGCTGCGTCGGTTGAGTTGAGGGTATTAATGGTGAAGAGAAGGTACCGGACCGCATGATTCTTCGAAAGCGGCCCATTGAAGGTGCGGTTGTAGGTTAAGAGAGCAGGAATCAGATCGCGCGTTTTCAATGTCGGGTGACGCATAAGAATTTCAACTAAGTCGGCAGCAACGTGAGTGATAAGAACGCTGCTGTATCGGTAGAATATTGAGGCATCGGTTTGCTTCTTTAGAACGTTGAGCGTTTCTGGCCAGCGTTCTCTTTGGACCCAGTATCCGAGAACATAGTTGTGATCGTTGACGGCACTGGCAAAGAAGAGGAGCTCCTCTTCCCTTCCATGGCTGCTGATAATATCGTATGTGGTCTTGCGGTCGAGATCGTTCTTATACTTTGTCACAAATTCATGGAACTCCGTTTTAATCGTCTCCAATTGGCTTTGGGTTTGCTCTGGGCTGAGCGACTCGGACAGTTCCGCTTTCGTAACAATAGTGTCATCCAGCGAATTGAGCTTCGACATGAATATCTCTACAAGCCAGCTTGCTAGCATGATTCTCTGCATGACTGAGGACTTTTTGAAGGTGGCAATCTTAGTCAACAGATACTTTCGGAGAGCATCTTGTTGATCATGTTCGATCAGAGCTAAGGCGACCTGCTCGAACGGCTTACTGCTCTTCCCATAGACACTAGCAGCCTCCAGGTATTGGCCTCTGCCGATCAGGTAATCACCCGAGGCAGTGGCAACGGCGTCCTTCTGCGATGGTGACCTCGCATATCGCAGTGCAGCATCGAAATGTTCATTCCGCAGCATGACCTTCCAGATGTCTCGGTTTTCTTCTGTGACGACGATTTCAAAAATCTCGGTTGTTGTAAACAGCCAGAATGTATTCTTTTGCTGGTCAGCAAGTAAAGCTACTGCTTGCTGTCCAGGATCCAGCACGATCTGGTCGAAAACGACAGTATCATCCAGTCTGTTGATGGCGACTATTCGCCCACCAACCAGATGCAAAATATGCCACTGAGTCAAGGCAATAGCGTCAACAGCTTCTTGGGCAGGTTTCACTCTCCCAGACGATGACTCGCCAGCTGGGAGTTGTGATATAGGAAGTATCTTTGACTCTGCGAATACCTTGCTACCTAAGTCTGATGTAACAGGGGTGGAGAGGAGCTTCCCGTAGAAGACTCCCTGAGAAGACAGCCAAGCGTAGGTACGATCCGGTACTAATGCCTCTGGCGACGAGGCGTCAGGTGAGTCCGGTGACACAACAAGTGACGAGGTGAAAGTTGAGGATACCCGGGAAATCTCGTGGACCGTCGGCTGTTCGGACTCGAATAGCTTTGCATAGATGGACCCGCCGCCTTCAGTACCGGATCTTGTGGCTTTGCCAACTAGATGTAACAGTCTACCACGTGTTGCAATCACGACTCTCCGTATATCTGTATTGCCAGGTTGGACGGTGTCAACCCAAAGTCCAGTAATTGCTCCATCCGGAAGCTTCTGGAGTGACTTTAAGTACTTGTCCTCCCGGCGGTAGAATTCAGTTGAGGTCTCAATATAAACTTCGTATATGTTCCCATCAGTCGTGCCTATAAGTATTTCTCTTGTTGAGGCCGTTGGTAGGGAGGGGTTCCAAGCCACGCACTCGATGGAAACACCGCGGAGTCGTGAAAGCGGTCTCGGTTGTCGCGACTGTGTATGGAGGTAGTAGTTTTCGCCCAAGCTCGTGCTGATAATGAGATGCGAGGCAGTCGGATCCAAGAACATGCGCCGTATGACGCCAATCTCGGATGTCTTCTTGGGCAAGTCAATGTCTGCGAAGTCAGCGTGGAGCCTTCACCCCCTCTTCAACATAGGGCTTACCATCTATATCCTCGGCATTGTCTAAATCTATACGCAGGATGCGGCCGCTCGAGAGGGCTAGAACAAGGACATTGTTGGCGACCTGAGCAGCGACGAAGTCGGAGCCGATTGAGAATTGCAGCTGAACTCGCTCGATGTTGAATATGGGGAGAGACGGCTCGTTGAGGTCGTGGAAGGTGCTTGCGGCCGCATAGCCGTTCGACGTATCGAGTGCCATGGGTCAGATTGTATATGGCTACCTCATTATTGAGCACAACTGAAAAGGGGTAATGGAATGTAGCCGTTGGCTCGTTGGAATGGTGGGGGGTTGGTGTTTAAGGATCGGGGAGTTGATACCAGTACGGACCTCCGCCTTCAGCCTTGCGCGGATCCTGTAGGGTGACGTTTGGACCTGGAGCTATGGAGATGAGATGGTGATTGGCCTGACATTCGAGGCTGATACATCTTCAGCGACCAGTCATGTGACTATTTTGGTACAAGTACAAAGTACCTATCTATTGTACTGTATTGAGCAGAGAGGGTATCATAAACATAGGAAAGAGCTACTCTACTCGTACAATCATCTCGCCTTCAACCCCATTATTTATGCCGTACTGCAATCCCAGCCATAGCAATGCAGGTCTTCAGACAAGCATCATCCCCAATCTGTGATCATCGTCCCTTCCCCCCTTCTCCGCAGCCGTCATTCCCTTCAGCTCGCGCTGGCTGGCTGTCTGATTCTCTGCACTTAATACCCTCATTATTCCCCTCTGCTGCCTCGGCTCCATTCTTCTGCACTCCATCAGGAGAAGCTGTCTTTGGCTCTGAGCCATTCTTCCCATGTTCGCTTTCAGGTGCCCCAAGTGCAACTGCCGCTTCCGTCCCATTGCCTAGCTGTTCCTGCACGAGATACTTCTGCTTCGCGCGCTGAAGTTGGACCTGGTAGATGAGGGCATTTGGGTTCGAAGACTTGTTTGTTATCTGGCGGAGGGCATTTGCTAGGTGAGACATCAGGCTGAGGAATTCAAGTTGAGAGGTTCTGTTTGGTTTGCGATGAGGATGGTTGTTGCCTCGATCGTGGGGCCCTGGAGAGGTTAGGCTCCAAGATGACTTCCGATACAAGCATTCTGCATAACACCCATGGACTGCACTATATCACTCGACGGTCTCGCCAGGTCTGTCTGTCTTTGCTGATAACAACCATCCCATGGCTGCTATAGAGTATTGCGATATACTTAGATCTTTGGGTGCGATTTCTAACTGAAGGCACAGGCGTCAAGAGATGGCAGGCATGCATTGCTCGGTATCGCCAGCATGTGGTGATAATTGATAATCAACAACTCCTCAACTCCAAAACAAGAGCCTCCATGAGAGAGCGACGACATATTACTATTATTGGCCTCTAATCGACAATACAGCAGTAGCCTGTCGATCTGCCGTTTGGGCAATCGAGCCCACTCTGCCACTCCGCTCATTTCGCTGGATCAGCGCCAGGGGCATCACATGTTTGTTTTGATTCGGATAGAATAGTGTTGGAGTACAGTGGGTATGGAAGACCACAATATTCATGATCACTACATGGTTTCTCGCACAGAGCCACAACCAGATCAAAGATAACGGGTGTCGTGCATGGGAGAAAGAGACACACACCGCCCCTGCATCAAACGCTTGCGGTGTCAGAGTGGCCGGGGTAGGCTCCCCTTACTACCGCCAGCGTCTTCCGCGAACGCCCCTCGCCACGTTTCAGCGATACGACGGCTCCCCGCCACAGCGCGTGCGAGAGTGAGATGAGAGGGGCCATGACGAGCACCCCATGGCGCTGAGACGGGGGGGGAAGGCAAAGGAGAAGGAGAAGAACAGAGAAACAAGGGCTTGCCCACAACAACAAACATGACGAGAAGGTGAGAGCGACAAAACCGGCGATGACCTGTCTGGCATGCTCTTGGCGGCTACAGTATTACAGTCGCAGCGTTAACGCGTGGCTAAGTCCATACTGTGCGTAGGGGACTGTATTGATGACTTCGACCCCTATGACTGACCCTCCTCTCGCTTCGTCTCAGTCCAGTACCGAAGCGTTTGTATGGCTGAGATCGCCGGAGAGCCTCACAAAAAAGAACTTCAGCGAAACGCCGTACTCTCCCAATCGACTGATGACTGACGGAAATCCTGGCGTATATATATACTCATACACATATACAAAAACATACTATATCATATCATATATATACTATCCACATCATTACCATCTCTATTTCACAAATCTTCATCAAAACGCCCCTCCGGAAGCCAGACCCGAGATTCGCTGCTGTGTGCTGTTCTGTACCTGTACCCGCCTGTCTGCTTCCTTCTACTCCCACTCTAGCGCCGATTCGCCAGGGTCCACCCTCCTGAAACCCACCGCCCAAAAACCCTCCCGTGTCTCCCCCATATCGGGATTTCGCGTCGCCCTCAATCAACTCTCGACTCCGACTCTTGCCTAGTCCGTCTATTCGCCCTACGATCCTCAAAATACACGAGACAAACACGCAATCAAAAATATTCTCCGACAGTGCCATCGTTCGCAGTATAGCATTGATGACCTGCCTGTCACTTCTCCTCCAGTCCGTTGAGGAGTTATAACCCGGACGTCAGCTCCGTCCCCAGCTGCTGGATCTCAGTATCGCTGCACCGCTGAGCCTCGCTCCGCAAACCGACGACAACCATGGCCATGTTGGCTTCCAAGTCGCCATATCCGCCGGCTCTATCGTCCGCGGGCATTCAGCAGTCCTCGATGCCAATGTCCGCTGGCCTAACCGGCCGGAGAGTCTTGGTCGTCCCCCCAAGCAACCAGACTTCCTTCAGCCCAACAGAATCCGAGTTCTCTGACTCCATTGACGATCCCGATTCGGCAAAGCACTGGGATGAAGAGCGCGTCTGCGACTGGCTGCATACAATCAACTGTGGCGCCTACGAGAAGCTCTTCAAGAAGAACAATATTAATGGAGAGAACCTGCTGGAGATGGACAAGGCCGTCCTGCAAGAAATGGGCATCGACAAGATTGGTGACCGTGTGCGCTTATTCGTGAGCATCAAGAAGCTCAGGACGAAGGCGTATGCCAACCAGAAGAAAAGGAATAGGGTATGTAGAAGTCACATCTACCAACTACTCTTTGATCGCTAACAGTAGCAGGACTCATTCGCGGGTCTCCAGAGTAGCCTGCTTTATACGCCAGCATCATCTGCCTCATCCAGACCCCCAACCACAGCCAACCGTGGCGCAACAAATAATAAACGGATCTCGAGGCAATACGACTCCTACAATCTTGGTAACCTAATGCCGGAAACTTCCACGAAATCAAACTCCCGTCCGAACTCACCACTGCCTGAGGAAGCACGGGCTGTCCGCCAACAACGGTATAATGCGATTAGCCCGCAAGATATACACCGGAGAGACCCAGGCCAAGGATACTTCCCGACCACACCTGCAATATCTTCTCAGTCGGCTCGACATCCGGGCACTCCTCTCGATAGAGACCAACCACAAACAGCTCGCCTCATCGGCCACCATACTCGCGGGGCTGGCAGCATAGATGGATCGTTAATGTCGTCCTTACCAGAAGACCAGGATATGATTCGTGTCATTGCCAAGGATGGTCTGACCAAGGTTGTGAAGGTGACGGATTGCAAGACAATCGACGAGGTGATGAGGTTGACCTTACGGAAATTCACCTATCGGGAGGACCATGAAAGGAACTACTGTTTCTGGACACTGGCTGGTCTAGAACCGGATCCAGCAGCATGTCGCAGACTCTTCGAGCCGGAATTATGGCGCATTATTAAGGACCCGAAAAGAGCGGAACGTAACCGCCTGATTCTCCGCAAGATCCACGCCGGAGAGCCTTCTGAAATGGAACTCCAACGCGCGGCTGATATTGCCATGGAAGAGTCAGCTCAGCTACATTCCCGGGCACTGGAAGGCACTGGCAAGCGGAGCCAGCTGAAGGCACAGAAGATCCTTGGGGAGCAGTGGGATACAGGTTTACAATACCCCCTTTCCCCGGCCTCATTCACATCAAATGTGTCTGCTGGGGAGCGTGAGCGAAATGTTCACAACGCGGCCAAGGATCTCGAACGACCACCTCCAGCGGAAACCACTCCTGTAAAAAGGAGGCAGGCTCGGGCAAAGAACGATGTGCTTCGGCAATTCTTTGGACAGAGGCCTCCTAGTGAGCTCATTACATCGGACTTGACCACATACTTCCCAAACCACGCCAAGGAGGAGATCGATAAGACAGCCCGACTATCACTACGGAGATCAAAACGTCTCAGCAGAGTCAACAGCCGCCTGTCTGTTGCCAGCAACCTAAGCTTTGCTTCGAGTATGAAGGATGCCCCTCCTATGCCTCGCATAGAAGATACGTGGCTCCAGACGGACCCCTCCGGCCCTAAACTACGTGTGCTCGACCGAGGACACTCAATATACCGCGACTCGGTCGCTTCGTCAGTGCTGGAACCCCTCCAAGAAGAATCCCCCAGCGAGCCCAACAGAAAATCATACGTCTCATTTGACAGTGGCTCCGACACGCATGTCAACATAACTGATCCAGATGGACGCACTACGAGCAGCTATTTCGAGGATGGCAGCACCGAGGCGGGTTCGCTGCGCGAAATCAGCGAGGCGCTCAATGAAGATGGCGAGGAGGCTGATGACGACTTGCGGAGTTTCTTAGCTGGTGACTCCTGGGATGATAGCAAATGGATGAAGGGCGCTCTCATCGGCCAAGGTTCATTCGGAAGTGTCTACCTCGCGCTCCACACCGTGACGGGGGAGTTGCTGGCTGTCAAGCAAGTGCAGTCGCTCTCTCCAGGCGCTGTCAGTGCGAACGACCAGAAGAAGAAGAGCATGATCGAGGCACTGAAGCGCGAGATCGGTCTTCTCCGCGAACTCCAGCACCCAAACATTGTGCAATACCTGGGCTGCAGTTCCTCCGCTGACTCGCTCAACATTTTCCTCGAGTACGTCCCCGGTGGATCCGTGCAGACGATGCTGAACTCGTACGGTGCCCTCCGCGAGCCGCTGGTGCGCAGCTTCGTACGCCAGATCGTAACGGGGCTCGCGTATCTCCACGGCCGCGACATCGTGCACCGCGACATCAAGGGCGCCAATATCCTGGTCGATAACAAGGGTGGGATCAAGATCTCTGATTTCGGTATCTCGAAGAAGATGGAAGCCTCGAACGTCTTGGGCGGCGCGGGCAACAGCAAGAACCGCCCCTCGCTGCAGGGCTCGGTTTTCTGGATGGCGCCCGAGGTCGTCAAGCAGACCAAGTACACGCGCAAGTCGGACGTGTGGTCGCTTGGGTGTCTGGTCATCGAAATGATGACGGGCAGCCATCCGTATCCGGATTGCTCGCAACTGCAGGCCATCTTCAAGATTGGCGGGAGCAAGGCTCAGCCGACGATCCCGGAGACGGCGAGCGACGAGGCGAAGCGCTTCTTGGATCAAACGTTTGAGATCGATGATCGTGATCGCCCAGATGCGGATGAGTTGCTGCTGAGCCCGTTTTTGAATCCTTGTACTTAGGAGAGGGGAGATCCTTTTTGACGAATGTGCATGCGGTTATGGATATAGTTGGTTTTATGCGGGATGGCTTGCTGGCACTGGCTGCGGCACTGTTATCCATGGTATGAGAAGACGAGATGGGATGAATTTATAAGAGGGAATTTTGGGTGTGACGGAGTAATATATCATGAGCCTTTTTTGCACAGTTTTGGGGGAGGGGGGTTAGCGATGGAGAGGAGGGGGAGTGGGTTGATGAGATGATTTTTAAGATTCTTGATGTATAGTACTCAGTATTAGTAGTATTAAGGGGAGCTTCCCGTCGAATCATGGAACATGGCTGAATCACTTTATTGAAAGGTCGTGAGACTAGCCAGTCTGCTTTTGAAGTGTGACCTATTCTATTCAAACATTATAGTCGCTCAGCGCTTCTATTTCTGAAATGCAAGGATCTGCAACTATAGGGATGACCTTTTGAACACCTGCCTCCTATCCAACCCACGCAACTTGACAATCTTGCCACCGGATATCCTCCCTTACCACCCCCTTCCAGCCAGCTTGTCGGCCTCTGGCATCTTCTCGACATTAATTCCGACCATCGCCTCACCCAGATCCTCACTGATCTCCGCCAACTTCTTCGCATCCTTGAAGTGGGTAACAGCCTGGACAATGGCCCTCGCCCTCTTCGCCGCATCGCCCGACTTGAAGATACCCGATCCGACGAACACACCATCGCAGCCCAACTGCATCATTAGCGCCGCATCCGCTGGCGTCGCCACACCACCCGCCGCGAAGTTGACAACTGGGAGCCTGCCCAGCTTGGCGGTCTCCTTGAGCAGATCAAACGGAGCCGCGATCTCCTTGGCCAGCACGCGCAGCTCGGTGTCGCTCATGCGCGAGGCGTGTGCGATCTCAGCGTTGACGGTGCGCATGTGGCGCACGGCCTCGACGACGTCGCCGGTTCCGGCCTCGCCCTTGGTGCGGATCATGGCTGCGCCTTCGCTGATGCGGCGGAGGGCCTCGCCGAGGTTGCGGCACCCGCACACGAAGGGGACGGTGAAGGGGTGCTTCTCGACGTGGTGCGCGTGGTCGGCGGGGGTGAGGACTTCGGACTCGTCAATGTAGTCGACGCCGATGGCTTCGAGGATCTGGAAGGGGAGCGGGGTTAGTGGGGGTGACTTGGTGGGGGGGAGAGGGAAGGGGGCGAAGGGGGAGGGGGGCGTACCTGGCACTCGACGAAGTGTCCGATGCGGGCCTTGGCCATGACGGGGATGGTGACCGCTGCCATGATGTCCTTGATCATCTTGGGGTCGGACATGCGGGCAACGCCGCCCTCGACACGGATATCGGCGGGCACGCGCTCGAGCGCCATGACGGCGCAGGCACCGGCCTCCTCGGCGATGCGTGCCTGCGAGGCGTCGACGACGTCCATGATGACGCCGCCCTGGAGCATACGGGCCAGGCCGGTCTTAACGGTGAAGGAGTCAGTGGAGCCATTGGAGCCGTTGGTGGCGGTGGCGCCGTTGACGGGGAGTTCAGTTGCCATTGTTGTGAGTATAGTATGTACAGAGGCTTTTGGAGGAAGAGAGTTTGAAGGGGGAGTGTAGAGGGAGTGTGAGAGTTGGATTGCGGAATGTGACACTTTTTGAGGAGGGAGTGGAGGAGAAAGTGGGTGAAAGGTAGTGGTTGTGCGGGGTTAAAGAGTCAGAAGTTGAAGCGGACTTTTTCTTAGTGGCACAACTCCGATAAAGGAAAGTACAAGCACGATAACACAATTATGCGCCCGTGGAGCCTGTGATAGCCTGTAAGACTGTACTCCAACGCAGGCACGGGTCACTTCCGGGGACCGATCTCCGACAAAAACGTAAAGTCCACAAACATTTACGGCGGGGAAAAGATTCATTGGAACGCTTAACCACGGGCCAAGTGAAGTGAGGGAGGGAGTGAGGGCGTGATTCGGATTTCTGATTTCCTTGTGCTTCTTCTCCTGTCTCCCCTCTGGTGTCTCGTCTCTCCCCTCTCCTCTCCGTCCCTGTGCACCGGTTCTGGAAGGTAAAGCCCACGGTGAGCGCGTCCAGCCAACCAGGCCGACCAGGCCGACTACTAAGCCGACCCCGCCGTGGAGAAGCAAATATTCGGTGACATCCTTAAGGAAATTACCGGAATGGGAAGGAAAGAAAGTGTGGGGAGAAGTGTGGAGAGAGGGGTGAATAAGGAAGCAAAGAACAGACGAAATCAATAAAGAACATACAAAATTCCCATAACCAAAGCTGGAAATGTCGCCATTTACTTCCAATGGAGATGAGGTTTTTCTAAAGAATATTTTAGTCTCATGCGCACGCAACACAACGTCGATACTTCCATGAGACAAAATCTCACTAACCAATACAACTCGCCCCTCCCCAACCACCACGTTCCCGCCCAACTAACCCAAACCCTGCAGCATGCAGTCAGCCGCCAACCAGCTAGTCCAAACCACCCACCACCTCACCAAAGCTATCCTTACCAAAGCTAAGAGTAGCATTTTCAGTATTACCAGCTGTCTCCTTCTATGCATTATGTCCACCTCCACTTCCACCTCCGAGTCCAAAACCCTCTACTTCGCCTACGGCTCCAACCTCTCCCCCACCCAGATGCGCGCCCGCTGTCCCAACTCCCCCTTGCATCCCACGCCCCTCGCGACTCTCAGGGACTACGAGTGGTTCATTGGCGAGAGGGGGTATGCTAATATCCGTCCCTGTGTGGGGAGGCGCGTGGTGGGGTTGTTGTATGTGATGGATCCTGGGGATGAGGCGGGGTTGGATGCAGCGGAAGGGGTGCCGTGGGCGTATGAGAGG
>LNAR01002065.1:0-60332 GCA_001630585.1 Pseudogymnoascus sp. BL549 | reverse complement strand
GGCGGCGGGTGAGAGGGTGAGGTGGGGTGGGTGGAATGGGGTGGTGGTGGGGTTGGTGGGGTGGGTGTTGTTGTGAGATTGGGAGGTGGGATGTGAATGTGATGATTTATGATGTATTACGCCTATGTTATATATGTAAGATATTAGGTTGTAGAAGGATGGTTAGAATTTAATTATCGGGACCAAGTCCAATAAGACACTCACGATGCGTCACCAAACTTCTTGAATTAGCAATCGCTGTAGAGACCGTGGTATATGTATAGCAAGAATATACGCACTGATTCAAGAGCAGGTCCTAATTTTCCGCCAATCTCACAATAAGCTTCTTCCCACTCTTGTGATCATTAAACGCTTCGAGGGCTTTCAAAACCTCCCCAACCCCAACATCTCCTACTTGCACATAATCCAATGGCTTAAGTTGGCCAGTCTCCAAATGTTCGTGTAATTTGGGGATCATAGCAGCGATGACCGTGTTGATCTTGTCGGCCTTCTCGCTGCCTGTGCGTCCGATTTCTCCCAATGCCACCATGTTTATCGACACGCCTTCTCGGGGCGGAATAGGGTCCCTTTATGCATAATTAATTGCTCCGGTCAAAAGGCAGTGGGGTAGTTGATTGGGAAAGGAGACTTACCAGTCGTTGGTCGTGGAGTAATATCTCACTGGAGCGTGTTGGTCGGCGACTTGCACTATTGCTGCTATTCCGGTTTCGGTGCCCATGGCACTGGCATCAAAAACACGAGTGAAGTTTCCGCCGGTTATCTCTCGGATATTGGTCAGCTGCTCACTTAGTGGAAGTTTGTAGTTGAAGGTTGCCTCTGCTCCAGCGGCTTTAACAGTCTTTTATTTCAGTTAGTGACAGGCCCATGAAATACTGGAATGCTGGTACCTCATTGTTAGAAGGCGAGCAAGACCCAAGAACTCTATATCCGCAAAGTTTGCCCAACTGGTACGAGTATGATGGTTAGATATGATATAACCCCTTTAACATATGAAGGGAGACATACCTGAACAGCGAACTGGCCAACACCGCCGGCTGCGCCGAGAACAACCAGCCATGGACTCCCGTCAGCACCTCCTGCTTTCAGCTCAACCTTTGCTCCAATAATCACTCCCAAAGCTGCAGTCTGCGCCGCGAATTAGCTCGTGCTATTCCGTTGGAAGCAGAATCTTATCTTACAAGAACACCAACGCCAACAGTCGCGGCCTGTTCAGTAGTCATGCTCTCGGGCTTCTTGAACGTGAGGTCCTCGTTCATTATGAACTTAGTCCGTTGTATTAGCAATAGGTTCCAATAGATTGATATATCTTCAAATAGCCTACATATTCCTGGAAAGTTGAGTGCCCAGGGGTACCGAGCGTAGTGCACCCGAACACAGCGTCGCCTTTCTTGAACTTCTTCACGCCCTCGCCGACTTCGACGACTACTCCGGAAGCATCGCAGCCAAGGACGATGGGCCAGGATATTACCAGGAGGCCGGTACTTTGCATGAATCCCTCACTGTGGGTCGCATGTCAGTTGTGTGATGGGCGAGGATAGAGGCAACCGTACACGGGGTTGATGGCAGTGACGAGAGACTTGACCAGTATCTGGTTCTGGCCTGGGACAGGTTTCTCGAGAGTGTCTACGAGGTGGTACTCTCCACCTACGTTATCGACAACAATGCCTTTCATGGTGGATGGTGTCAATTGAGTTGATGGTTTGAGATATTTTGAGGGGGCAATAGCAGATCACAGACACTGAATTTCTACAGATTTGGGGAGTATATAGCAAGTCGGCACTATTCCACCCACCTTAGGAAGCATATATATATATGCAATATGTCATAGAGATAAGGCAAGCTTTCGTATCGCATTGACACGAACTGCCAGAGCAGAGCTGAAAGCCACAGTATGCATTCCTTCTTCAGCTCCAGTCCACGTTGTATCAAGCAGTACTTTCCGATTTGTCGACCGCATTTACGAGGTCGTCAGTTTGCACCAAAACGCTGCCGCAATGCATTGACTAATGAAGCCTCATATTGAATCCTCTGATTATGAAAGAAAGGAGCTTTCCTTTATTGGCGGACGTCGGCTTTACCCCGCAGCACGTTCGTATGACAGGGATGGCTTCACAAGCTTTTAATGGCTGGCACATTCAGCCTGGGCCGTATCCGTGAGTCTTGCAGGTTGACAGGCCGCGCAATCTGTGTTCTGGACGAGGCCATCAGCGTAACACGGGGCGATAGAACCCCGGTTCGACAGCGGGAACTATGAGCTCGGCCGTCGAGGGATTCCCATCGCTGTTATGCGAAACATTCTGGCATGTCGACAAATATACTCTTCAATCTCGAGATTCCCCTTGGCGCCGATAAATAATTCCGTGCGCCGGAGGTTGAGATAGTCGTGATCGACACATGTTCCCGAGCCGGGCGGCCGCGGATTCTCACATGTAGCGGTATATGACGTAGCTCGGAGACTTTTTGCAATCTATATCTCGTGCCAGTCGTGTCAAAGTAAGCCTTTAAGCTCTGCTGACTAATCTCGGTAGCGTCGCTTGACAACATGTGAAAACAAAATCCCACGCTGTCCCACGCACTCTCCCAGGCAATCCCACCACCACCGCAGATTTGGATCTCACGCTAAACCCCTTCCGGCATATCTATCCTATCCAAGACCCCTTCCCTCCCCGCTTTTTTTCTCCCGAGCCTCATCGGTAGCTCAACCCTTCTCACCAGTTCTCGTTGCTAGCTTCTTTTATAAAATCTGCGGATCCACTCCTGGCTAGCCCGGAAGCCCTGTCCCTCGGTCGACGGCTTTCTCTCGGTCGTTCAGCTGGCCATATATCTCGGGGCGATTGTAGATATACTAATTTTTACAGCTTATTCCATTTTCCCAACAAGATTCTGTAGCCAACGCCCAAACACGACCTTTTTTGCTCATTTTTTGCCCAATTTTTAGATATTCTGCTTCAAACTAGCCTGGATGTTACCCAAAACTTCTGCCAGCGTAGCAGGTAAGGCCAAGCAGAGGGTCATACAAACTGCACTGCATCTCAAGCCTGCGCAGACACACAACATGGCGTCCGTCAGCGCCCCGACGAAAAAGCATAAGGTGGCGGTCGTGGGATCAGGAAACTGGTGAGTGAGCCCATCCGATTAGCAATGACCTGTACTGACCTTCAATTGTGCAGGGGCTCGACTGTCGCAAAGATCGTAGCAGAGAACACAAGGGAACACCCTGATCTGTTTGAGGAGGACGTTCAGATGTGGGTTTTCGACGAAGATGTCACCATCCCCAAAACCTCGAAACACTACCCCGGAGACGCCGCCAAACCGGAGAAGCTTACGAGCCTTATCAACAAATACCACGAGAACTTCAAATACCTCCCAAACATAACATTACCGACAAACCTTGTCGCCAACCCATCGGTAGAAAAGGCTGTCGAGGGTGCTTCAATCCTTATCTTCAACTTGCCCCACCAGTTTATTGGCAAGATCACCCAACAGATGCGCGGTCACATCCTCCCCTTCGCCCGTGGAATATCCTGCATCAAGGGCGTTAATGTTACGAATGACGGAGCAAGCCTCTTCTCAGAGACTATCGGAAAGGGCTTGGGTATCTACGTTGGAGCCCTGTCCGGTGCCAACCTCGCCACAGAAATCGCCAAAGAGAAGTGGTCCGAGACCACCATTGCATACGACCCGCCGATGCTGGATTCTCGAACCCCCACACCAAGAGGACCGTCGCCACAGTCCTCATCCGACGACTTGAAAGCGCTAGAGCACCGTGATGTACACGGAGAAGTGTCGCCCGTCAAGCTGACCCCTCTACCATCCGACTACCCTCCGATCGATCACGCCCTTTGGCACACACTTTTCCACAGACAATACTTCCACGTTCGCGTGATCCACGACGTCGCTGGTGTATCCCTCGGAGGTGCCCTGAAGAACGTCGTCGCCCTTGCCGCAGGCTTCGTCGATGGACGCGGATGGGGAGACAACGCCAAGTCCGCCGTCATGCGCGTGGGTCTGCTCGAGATGGTGAAATTCGGCAAGGACTTTTTCGCCGAGACCGTCGACCCAGCTACCTTCCTCGAGGAGAGTGCTGGTATGGCCGATCTGATCACCAGCTGTTCGGGTGGCAGGAACCACAAGTGCGCGAAGATGTCGGTTGAGGAGGGTCTTCCGATCAACGAGATCGAGAAGCGTGAGTTGAATGGACAGAGGCTGCAGGGCACGGGCACCGCGTATGAGGTGTACTCGTTCTTGAACAGCAAGGGAGTGGCGAATCAATACCCATTGTTTACTGCGGTTTATAGTAAGTATCCCATTGGTCACATCTAAGCTCTCACACCGTCGCTAACCATACCCCAGATATTTTGGAAGGCAACAACACTGTTGACGATATCCCGGATCTCATTTCTAAGCCAGGCGAATGAGCGAGCTGTTTGCATTAGATTGGCTGGTCGGTCTATTTTGTATACGCGGTTTTGGAAAGTATTGCTTGTTATACACGGCATAATGACGAACTTACAAATGTGTAACTATTATTACAAAAGCTATCCCTTGACTATGACTTGACAGCATGTGATATGATAGATCGAGTGCCAGCTAGCATGCTAGGATACCTTGTCCAAGTGCAAAATTAAAAGCGCCACCATATAATAAGCATCATTACCAATCCAGCGCCACAACCCCGAACTATTCTCCTAAAAAATACTAGTGAGTAGAGCTCCATCGCTATTCACCAATTCATGCGCATGCTGCACGCTTCTGCCTAGAGTTTTGCAGTCATAAGGCGTGTTTTGGCGGCTGCATTCACGACTGGTTAGTAATCTCCTTCCTTATTCATCGGAGAACCGGAGTCACTCGGTTTTCGCACAGACACCACTCGAAGATCGCTCGTAAACCCCCGCGGCTTAATCTTACCCCGCCTATTTGATCTGTAATATATGCTACGGAGAGTGTCACAAACAATTGGAATTTCTATAAATGCCAGTGGAAAGTCCAAGTTGAAATCCGGATCAAGAACTTATAACTTACCACACCGAAACCCCAATCTCCAAGCCAAAAGCCTACAATCAATACCCACCTCCAATTATCACATTTAACAGCACCACCACCACCACCACCACCACCACAATGGCAACCACAACCCCACAATCCGTCCCCATCGACAACACCTACGCCCTCAAGCTTAAAGCCATCCACCAACCCTCCTCCCCCTTCCTCCTCAGCAACGTCCACGACGTCTCCTCCACCAATGCCGTCCTCTCCCTCAACACCCCCACTTCCACCCCCGTCAAAGCCCTCGCAACCGGCTCCTTCGCCATAGCAGGCACCCTCGGCCTCGAGGACCCAGAACTCACACTGCCATTGAACCTACAGGCTCTCGCGCTCATTTCTCCCGTCGCGCGCAAGGCTGGTGTGCCGCTCAGCGCGGATCTGCAGGATGGGTATGGTGACCAGCTGAGAGAGAGTATCAGCGGTGCCATTGATGTTGGTGTCGTTGGGGCGAATATTGAGGATGGATTCCCTCATGTAGGGTATGGGAAGGGCTTGGAGGGGGTGAGGACTTTGGAGCAGCAGGTGGAGAGACTGAAGGTCGTGTTTGAAGTTGCGAAGGAGAAGGGGTTGCCGGATTTCGTGGTGAATGCGAGGACGGATCTGTTCAAGCTTGATCCCAAGCCGGAAGGATGGAGTCATCAGGATGTGCTGAATGAGGCTGTGAAGAGGGGAAAGGCGTATTTGGCAGCTGGCGCGACGAGTTTTTTTGTCTGGGGTGGTGAGTTGACGGTGGAGGATGTGAAGACGCTGGTTAAGGAGCTTGATGGGAAGGTGGCGGTGCTTTTGAGTACGGAGGGTGGGAAGGTGAAGGCTTCGGAGTGGAAGGATATTGGGGTTTGCAGGGTTAGTGTTGGGCCGACCTTGTGGCTTGAGTCTATGGCTGCGCTGAAGAAGTCGGCCCAGAAGAGTTTGGGGATTGAGTAGGCGGGACTGAGAGATGATCTAGTCAGCTTTCGACTCTGTTACGGCCCTTATTCTAATGACACAAGTGCATGAAATATCACAAATTATTGCTGAAATAAATCGCCATCATATCCGAAAATTGCCATTTCATTCACGATACTATGCTTGTAAATCGTCCATCCATCCATCTCCAATTTGTTAAAAACACAGGCCAAACAAAAACACCCCAGATTTCCCACAAAATCATAAATCATCGTTAGAAATCACAAATAGGAAAATCAAATGTAAAACATCGAGTCCTTCAGTCTATCGTGGACCTTGACATCGGATTCCAGTGTGCTCGGCGCCGCACCACCAGTCACACTCGAACCACCTGACTGGGAAGGCTCAAACTCCTTGTGCAAGTAGCAGCGGGCACGCTCGCAGGCCAGGTCGGCGTAGTACGCAGGTGGGCAGATGCTGACGGCCTTCGTCGCGCGGGAGAAGAGGTAGCACATGTTGTGCGTCAGGTCCTCAAGCGTATCGGCTGCGTTGGGGAATGGATGAGGGCGCTTCAAATTGCCATTGCCGAAGATCTCGTCCATAACTACGTAGTAGTGAGCTGGTTTCGCTGTGCCCTGGAGGCAGGTATGGGCTTGGAGGAAAAAGTCCCAGTTCCACATGCTCGTCACGCCACGATCGACCACAGTGCCGTTGTTAGGGTTCCCGGATTTGTCTGCTTCATCTGGTTTCGTGGCGTAGAACCTGGTGTGGTGGCGTTTGCCCACGACGATGACGGAGATCTTTGGGAATCCCTTCTTTTTCTGATCGGCCGTATAGATTCCATCGCAGGCTTTGCGTAGAGATGGGATCTCGTCATCTTTCAGCACCTGATATTGACCCTCCGAAACACCATCTCTGTAGACGAGAATGTTCTCGGGCAGGGCTTTATTGTTTGTCCTCCATAGTTGAAGGCGGGATCTCATCATCTCACTCAGATCCGTCACCATCTCCTTTCGGCCTTCCTGGACGCTGAGCACACAGGGGAATTGGCTCAGTGTCTTGTCCACGCTGGCCACAATTGCGGCGACGCTGGGTGCGCTGGATAGAGAACCTGGAGACGGATGTGTCACATCTATTCCCACGACCATCGTCTTACCTTCCGATATTATGCCGAGCTTTAATGTGTCCAAGGTCTGATTGGCTCCATTCAGCTTGCTGTTGACCTTCAGAGCTACGTTGGCCAGATATTGATCACGCCTCTGCTGCTTTGTGATCTTCTCGTCGACGGCGCAGACGGTATGGATGCCATATCTTATATCCCCAGCGTACTTAACTGCATTGTAGACAACAGAATCAGTGCCGGGTAATACGACCACTATCAATCCGATCTTTAGCTCCAACGCAGCTTTGAACGCATTGTCGATGAGCTGCTCGTTGCTTGGCGCGGACGAACCAGAATCCAGCACAATCCGTTTGACTGCGCTGGGTGGCGGCGCAATAAGGCCTGATGCATTCATCATGTTCCGAAACTCACCCATGATAGTTGAGAGATGTTCCATCGATTCGATGTAGCCCCTCGTTCCACTCTTCATGATACAGAGAGACATCCACGGCGGAACTTTCGAGCCTTTGGTGAATTTGACGCCCATCATATTCCACTGTCCGCCTCTTGGGTTTACGGAATTCTTGCTCTGGTACTTTACTGCTGGCGCGGGAAGGACCCGGCCTGGGACTGTGATCATGTCCGTGCTTACATTCATTCCAAATTTGGCCTTATTAGAGTCAGCAATTGCTAAACGCAATCAAAATCACTTGCCACTTACCAGATTGGAATTAGAGTTAGGACCGAATCCAAGCACTGCTAGCCCATCAGAGGTTATCGACTTTGCATTGTCATGCGGCCTGCGACACGCGAAACGGATCATCTTTCCGGTTTCGTCGGGGTCGAGCTTTTTCATAGATGCTTGTCCTGGAATAACATTGCAGCAATCGACGGGCATATACATTGGGTGCCCTCTGGTACCGACATTCATGACCGGAAAGGCCGTGTTCAGTGACATCCTATACTCTTCAATTGTGTTCGTTAATTTACAGGGTGGTAGAATTTGAGAATTAATGTATAAGAATTACCACTTACGTGTCTTGAAGAAATCAAAAACAGTTATGTACCTCCCCGATTTCTTCTTGTCGGGTGGATCGAGCCAGAACTGGACTTCTGATGCATTGGCACCAAACCTCTTGACTCGCGGTGGGTGAGGTAAACCTGTCCCATCATTCTGACTTGCTAGAGCGATGATGGTCTTGACCTTTGGGATTATTTTGCCAGCTTTGTTCTTTTTCACGGGTAGATGTGTTGTTTCCACCCGCACTTTCTTCAAGAACCTCTCTAGCTGAAAGAGGTTTTGCCCATGTGCCTTTCCAAAGGTCCTGATCAATTCCACTAGTGACCCTGGCTGGAAAAAGACTGCGTGGCTCACGTTGACATTAACAAGGATCCTACCAGTGCCTGGTCGAGCGCTACGGAAATAACCACGAAGTGCAATGAGACCTTTCCCAAGGTTCCAATCGACCGTGTGTCTACTGGTAGCATTGTCTGTGCCCCAGAAGTAGTGTTTGTTCGATGCGATAGTCGTGGTAAAAGGATCCGACTGTGGGTAATGCCCAAGGAGGACATTTAGAGTCTGGATCACCTGAAGCTTATTTTCGACACGGAAGTTCGGATCCGGCTGGGCGGACCTGAGGTGGTTTACGAGACCAGAAATGTCCATCTCGCCCGTGAATTGGACTCTGACACGATACGTACCGGACTCCGGCTTAGGATCATCCTCGAATTCAACACGATATGCGATCTCAGTTTCGATATCAGGGATCTTCTTCCGGCTGACTAAAATAGCCTTAAAATCCGTGGCACAATTTATCAGTCGAGGATCTTCAAGCAGTAGTTCGACGACTCGCTTGAGCTTCCTTCCTTTTGCCTCAGGTGAGACGGCGACATGGTACCGATAAATGATCAGATTGTTCGACGCTTTAAGCTCGAAGTAGTTGGCCCATAGCACAACGGGTTTGCCCTTTGTACCGTATGCTGGCCTTGCTGGAAAATCTCCCGTAACGGCCATGCTCGCCATGCTACCGGTGAGCGTTGCCTTCTGAGACATGTAATTGTCCTCCGTGTTCGTAACATTGAGATTTGGTAGCGGAAACCGTCCATCCCTGGGAGTGTTAATATGTATAATATTAAAAGGGCAAGTGATGTATAAATGAAACAGACTCACCCGAACACCTCGGCGGGCCCTGCCTGAAAGCCGCCTCTCCCTCCGCCTCGGCCACCACCCCCTCTGCCACGATCACCACCACCTCGACCACGATCACCACCACCTCGACCACGATCACCGCCACCTCTGCCGCGATCACCACCACCACCTCTGCCACTTCCTCTACCTCTAGTCGGCTGGAATACAGACATAGCTCAAGTGAATCCGTAGGGAGTGATCAAGGGTATGACGCCTTGAAACCTCTTCTTCGAGAGTCTATGTATGAGTTGGCATCTCTCAGCCACCAATGATTTGTAGAGCTCAGAATGTGCCCTTACTTACCTGATGTCAAAGCTGGCAACCTCACCTGGCATGCTGTGTTGATGACAATCCAAGCGTCAGTTCTGTGTGGCAGCGTCACGTTGCCGGCTTGATCTGTGAAGATGGAAGGCCTGGAAATGCCAGCCTACATATAGACTTACTGTCCTTGGTGATGGCGAACGAAACCGCGTCACTTTAGTCGCCAGCCTCGTTTGTGACTGTGGTGGTTGCTGGGAAGACAAGGCAAACATCAAGCTTGGTTGTTGATCGACCAGTGAGGGTCTGAGACAACCAACATTCTACCCCACCGCCTGTGCTCAGTGCGGGCAGCGGCATGCATGGCAGCTTAACACCAATCACACTACCGACGGCTGGAATGCCAGGGCCCCGCACACGGCAACATATCACTTTCTTTTCACACCACCCGTCGGTCACTTCACCAAGGCCGTGACAATGCTGGGACAATTGCCAGAGCCTTCTCTCAATTAGTATCGGAGCCTGACGTGGCATTCATTGATTTGGCTCACGAGGTTTTGTCAAAGCACTGGGCTGAAACCGACCAGGCAGGCGCCTGCTCCCGGCGCTAATAAAGGACCCTGCTTCGTTGGTTTGTTCCTAGGCAGGACCCCAAGTCTCTGGCGCGAGGTACTGTAGAGTATTATACTGAGATCGGAGATCGGAGCTCTCTATGTGTATGGGCTCCAAGGTGGGGGCTGGCAATAAAGCACTGATGTTCCCAGCACTGGAGAAACGGCTACATTGCGCACGTTGACTAGAACATCCTACTATCAAAGGTTGCACTCTAATGAGGCTATTATGACTTTTCAAGAACCTACTCACGTAGTCGTGAAAGATGCTCCAGCCAAATTTACTGAGGGCGAGCTTGCCAAGCCCACTGCGATACCATCGGAGCAGTCAAGGCTGTACCAACTGGAGATGTTGGAGGCAAGCATGGCTCGAAACACTATTGTAGTGGTAGTGATTCTTTACCCCGATTTGAATTTATCACTCTGACCTAGAAATAGATGGATACTGGCAGTGGAAAGACTCACATGTGAATTCCCTCTCTACGTGACTGATGTTGCCGGCCAGCAGCTTGCCTTGCACAATATATACTGACTCCGACAGTGCAGTGATGCGCATAAAGGCCGAGCTGGAAAGATGTCCGCAACATAAGGTATGCTAAATATGAGTCAATATACTTGCAAGCGGATCTACAATCTAACTTCTTGGATGTAGCGTGTCTGGTTCCTTGCTCCAACAGTTACTCTGTGCGAGCAGCAATACGCTACCCTCCGTACAAATATCCCGTATGTTCAGACACGCCTACTTGTGGGCTCCGATAATGTCGATCGCTGGAGTGAGCAACGGATATGGGATACAGTTCTAGAGAATATCCGGATAGTCGTATCTACCCATGAGGTTTTGGCAGATGCTTTAAGCCATGGGTTTGTCCAAATAGAAGAGTTGGCACTCCTAGTGTTTGACGAAGGTATGCCCTTAAAATTATGACGATAGACGTTTGTGGTAGGCTAACTAACTATAGCTCATCATTGTGCGCGTGAACATCCCGCAAATAAGATTATGAAAAATTATTATCACCCTCTTCTCGAGCGGAAAGGAGCTCTTGCTGTACCACATATTCTCGGATTAACGGCAAGCCCCGTTATACGATCCAAGCCATCGGATCTACAGTGAGTACTACAGATCTGCTGTACTGCTTTCCGCTAATAAAGTAGAATTATCGAGCATAATCTTAACGCGCTATGCCGGACGCCACGGATTCACCGTGGAGAGCTTCTGGAACATGTGCATCCACCGACATTCGTGAGACTTGCCTACCTCTCAAGTCCATCAATATATGGGGAGTATAGTTCCTCGGCGCTTGTAAAGTTGATAACTATGTATTCAAATGCCGTCAACTCAAGTATGCCCCAGGCTTTTGATGACGGTGACCTGGTTAAGAAGCAGGCAAAGACTTACCGCGAGTTGAAGTCATTTTGCACAAAAGCAAGCCATATATACGACGAGCTAGGCCATTGGGCTGCAGGTTACTATATTCGAACATCTATAGAGATATGGAGTGCCGCAGAGATGAACCGGAAAGCTGACGTATTTTCGGATAATGGCAACCATAATGTTCTACTCGAGCAACTGCTCCACCAAATTCGAAGTGATAATATGGCCTCAAACTCAGCTCATCCCGATGACACGAACACAACACGGAAAGTGAGACAGTTGGTTCGATTCTTGACAAGTTACCAGGAGGGTGATCTTCATGGCATTATATTCGTTGAGCAACGAGCAACTGTGGCAGTCCTCCATCAACTACTCTCTCTCCATCCCATGACAAAGGGTATGTTAAGGAGTGGGACATTTATTGGAACTTCAAACTTCTCGAGTAGGAAATCATCTCTTGGTGATTGGCTTAGTCCTCTGGAACAAATGGATACTCTGGACTGCTTTCGAAAGAAGGACAAGAATTTTATCATTGCAACTAGTGTTCTCGAGGAGGGTATTGATATATCGGCTTGTAACATAGTCATATGTTTCAATAGACCGCCCAATCTCAAATCTTTCATTCAAAGGAGGGGAAGAGCAAGAAAAAGCCGTTCTATTTTCGTTCTCTTGGTTGCTTCAGATGACCGTTCTTTGGGCCCACAAGAATGGGGAGGCATGGAGGATCAAATGAGGGAAGAGTATCAAAAAGATGCTTCAAAGCGTCAGAAGCTGCAGCAGCTCGAAGATGAGGAAGAGCATGTTGAGGGGTATTCCAATGCTAGGTTCGAGATAAAGGAAACCGGGTATGTTAGTCTCCGTGCCAATTATGATCCTCTTTTAATTCTTCAGGGCACTCCTCACCTTGGAAATTGCCGTGGCTCATATCCACCACTTCTGCTCAACTCTTCCCCCGCAACCCTACGTGGATCTCCTGCCAAAGTTCTTTTTCCGGGAGAGTTCTTGCGGCCTGATAACTGGAATTGTCACATTGCCGAGCTGTGTCGATGCATCAGTACGGACGGCTGCTTCTTGTCGAGAATGGAAGTCAGAACGGATGGCGAAAAAAGACGCCGCTTTCCAGGCGTACGTTGCCTTGTATAAGAAGGGGCTGGTCAATACCAACCTACTTCCACTTATGCTTGAGAAGGATCATGAGGCTATTGCCGACATAGAGACAAGGGCTTCCTTCGAGGAAGTTTCTCAAATCTATAATCCCTGGGCACGAGTTGCTAAGAGCTGGGCGGAATCAGGACAGCCTCTACGGAGGAGACTTATCTCTATCAGAAGACCAGGCCGCTCAGCACTGCACCTGGTTATCGTCGTACCTCAAGAGTTTCCTGCGCTCAAAACCTTCAAAATTTACTGGGATAATCAGACAACATACTCGGTTTCTATAAGTGAAATCACACCAACGTCCACCACTGACACTGCATCCATTTCCACCATGAGGCAAGTTACGTCGACCATTTTCCAGGCAGTTCATTCGAACCGGATGCCAGCCGAGAACGATGATTTCCTTGCGCTATTCATACCGCATATTGAAGAAGGACTACTTCAATCGTGGTTGGAAGAAAACGCTGGAAATTTCCCTGCTACCGAATTACTAAATACGAACCACAATGCTTCCTATGGCCTCATCCGAGATCAAGCACGTTATGCAGCTCCACATATTTTTAAAGAAGCAGCCGATGATGGGACAATAAAAGTCGTTCGTTTACCAAAACGACGCGACTTTCTTCATCGCAGTGCCGCAATCAAACAAGACGCTGAGGGCTTGGATTGCTCAGAGAAGCGGGATATCTTCTTACCCCTAGAAGCAAGCATTATTGACAGGCTTCCGATGGATTATGTCGAGTGCTCTCTTCTCATCCCTTCGATTCTGCATCGACTATGGAGACAAGCTCTTGGTTTAGAGTTACACCGGACCGTATTCGAAGATCAGGGGTTTCTTAACCTCGATTATCTCATCACAGCCACAAACGCCCCATCTGCCAACGAGGACTCAAACTACCAACGCCTGGAGTTCATTGGTGATTCTGTCTTGAAATATCTCGTCTGTCTAAACCTATACGCAAATGAACCCTCGTGGCCGGAAGGCTACTTGTCTAGATCCAAGGATCAGACAGTTTCCAATTCACGTCTTTCGCGGGCTGCCTTGGCAGGAGGGCTAGATCGGTATATTGTGACGAAAACCTTCACAGCACGGAGGTGGTCTCCACCGTACATAAAGGATATTTTAGAAGCCGAATCTTCTCCGGAGAAACACGTCTTATCGACCAAGGTCCTCGCCGACGTCGTTGAAGCGCTTATTGGCGGTGCATTTCTGGATAGGGGCTTCGAAGCAGCTGCAAAGTGCATAAGTCGCTTCCTTCCCGAAAAGCCCATAGCTGCTCCACTCCGTTTATTTGCCAGGGGCATCGATGCAGAAGAGACTGTCTTTGCTCCCACTTCGCTTGCAAGCGGCCACCTTTCAGACGTCGAGCGTTTAATTGGATATCAGTTTAAGAATCGCGGTTACCTATTGGAAGCCATAACCCATCCATCATGCGAACACGACGCTCACACAAGCTCGTATCAAAGATTAGAATTCCTTGGGGACGCCACTTTGGATATGATAGTTGTTTCTTTCATGGTCGACAATGCACCACACTTGTCACACGGAATGATGCATCTTACAAAGGCCGCTGTGGTAAATGCGGGATTTTTGGCCTACCTCTGTTTAGACGCATCGCTTGAGCAATATGTTACGGATGTTTCTTTGGGTCCGGATTACAACTTGGCTGATTTAATGGAAGTCCGCAGCTCAAAGCTTGTGCACCTTTGCCAGTTGATGAGATATCAGCACCCGGAGATAAACACTGCAATGAGTAGCTGTTTGGAGAGATACCACAACTTGAAGCCTGCGATTGCCTCGGCCATCAAAAATGGGAATGAGTACCCATGGGTGTTACTGACAAGCCTGGCCCCGGCGAAGTTTCTTTCTGATATTGTCGAAAGTATCATTGGTGCCGTCCTGATAGATGCAGGCGGCGACTTATCAGCATGTAAAAAGGTGGCGGAGCATCTTGGATTAATCGCCTATCTCCGACGCATTTTGGATGAAGATATAGATATTATCCATCCGAAGAATAAGCTCGGTGAGATGGCATTGGGTCAGACGGTCAAGTATAAACTTGGAAAAGACGGAGATGGATATACATGTACTGTGGAAGTGGGAGGCGATATCATTGTCACCGTCTCACATGGGATCTCTCAGGAAGAGGCTATGACACGGGCAGCTTATTTAGCGTCTGAAATTGTTAGATAATGATTGATATGGGTTATGTCGCCTAGAATATAGGCAGGGGCTCTGCATAATGGCAGTATTTACAATAGCTACAGTTGAAGTTACAGATGGCCAATTACTGTGAATAAAGGTAATAACTGTAGAAAATATAGAATGGGAATGGCGGCGACTATTGAGAACTGTCGTAATAAGAGAGGTAAATTTGATATTTATTTTATGGAAACTGTGATAAAACCAATGGTGATCAATCATTATGCAAAGGAGGTAGAGTGTACGGCAACTATGACAACACACAGAGCGTATTTAGCTCAGCTTACCAATAAATAATACAGGTAATTAGGCACAGGGATAAAGAAATAAATTCTGACAGCCCAAATCACCAGTTGTGAACAGTGTCCAGATGCGAACAGTCCACGGAGAAATTCGCGGCAACCGGACTAACAGTAAACCCGACACCCGATGCGTCTGCCGAGTTTGGTAGTTCACCAAGCTCCAACGAGCTTGCCGACGACGACGTCAACAACACCTTAACACAACCATTTCTCTACGGCCTTAACATCTAGACTCATAAAGATGCTTGCCCGGACCGAATTGTGCCTGCGCACAGCAGCTGTGAACTGCCGGTTCCAGCCATCGCTGACGGCTACCAACTCATATCACACGACCATTCCGTCAAAGAACCAGTCGCAACACCCACAAGCAAGCCGACCGCGGCTCGTCACATCGAAAAAGTCTCCTTCCCAATCAACTTCTCAGATCGTTAGATACGCATCGACCACTGCCTCTACGGCCAACACAGCTTCGACAGCACAGCCCGCCTCTTCCCAGGCAGACCAGCTTACTTGGGACGCGTTTTTCAAGCTCCGCAAGACAAGGAGGCGCATACAGCTTGGCTCTTCCGTGGGTACGAGTTTCGGTGGTATGCTAGGTGGTGCACAGGCGCTGGCCGTCTCGGATATGGATAGCCTCGTTGGGCAAGTGCCGTTGGACCCTTTCATCACACTGGGCTTGATCACTTTCAGCTGCGGAGGCATTGGGTGGCTCCTTGGGCCTATTGTCGGAACTGGGATCTTCAATACGATGAACCGGAAGTATATACCAGATATGGCAGCGGTAAGAACATTTTCTGGTAAATTCTGCGGGAGGGAAGCTAATTAATCTACAGAAAGAAGTGGAGTTTTATAGGCGTGTGAAGAAGTTCAGAGTGGACCCTTCGGCGTCGTCAATGGCGAACCCAGTACCCGATTACTACGGAGAGAAGATTTCGAGTGTGGCTGGGTACAGGCAATGGCTCAAGGACCAAAGAGCGTTTAACAAGAAGCGGACTACTTACGTTGCTTAAAGGATAAGAATTGTGGGACAACATTAAATAAAATGAGGATTTTGAAACTCATATGTACAATTGCAATATGTGGCTAAATAGGCTACACCGGCGTTAGAGTCTCTCCCTGTAGCTGCATATCGAAGGAGTAGTGGAATTGCTACCGAGGAAAGAACACTCTAGATCCAATCACTCATTTATATTTCCTATATTAAACGAAATTTTATATTTATGTGACTAATCTGTCTATGCCTTTAGTATTCTGGCCAGCTGCTGTCAACATCCCTTTTCCATGCCCTCAGGCCCCCTTTTATGTCTAAAATTGGCCTTTTCCCGTTGTCATCAAGGCCGTTTTCCTTCAGTTTCTTCGTAATGACCTGGGAGTCGTTCCCAAGGCGGCAAATTACGTATATGGGTCCATCAGCAGGGCTTGTCTCTGGCAGCCAAGGATATGTCGTGTCGAGGTTTCCCTGCAACTTCGAGAATGGGACATTGATACTTCCATCAAGGTGGCAAATATCGAACTGAACCTTCTCCCTCACATCTAGCAGGACATGATCCTCTTTGGAACCGCCATTTTTCAACTCTGAATATTGCCCAGCAGATATCTGCTCTTCAGCCGATAGTAGATTAACGGGCGCAGCGGCACCACAGAATGCCACATAGTCCAATGATCCCGACGTCAAAGACTCTGGAGTAAACCCCGCCTGGCCTGAGCAAGCAAAGCAATCTGGACGCCTTTGTCGCAATCGAACAGTCCGGAATGGACTCGGACTGTTCGCTGAAAAAAGGAGAAGCGAAGGGGACGGTAGAACCTTGGGCTCTTGAAGTTCTGCATCGTCAGAGACATGGCTAACCTTCAGCCCAGCTGTTATTAGCTTGATAGCCTCAACTGCCTGTAGAACCCCCATAACGCCAACTACAGGGCCAAGAATGCCTCCATCCCCGCAGCTGACAACTTGGTTTGCGGGTGGTGGCTTGGGGAAAATGCACCTGTAGCAAGGGCCGCCAGCATTAGACCCTTGAGGCGCCGCGGGGTGGTTAAGCACCATGAGTTGGCCATCAGTCCGCAGTGCTGAAGCGGACACTAGAGGCTTTTGGAGCAAGACGCATATATCTGATATGAGATATCTCGACTTGGGATGATCAGTGCAGTCGAGGACGATATCGTAGTCAGAGACAATGTTTGCCGCATTTTCAGGGGACAAGTGCTCTCGATAAGCTTTGTAGTCAACGTTGGGATTGAGACCTTTAAGGCTGTGGATAGCACTGTCTACCTTCCACAGCCCAACGGTAGAACTGCAGTGAAGGATTTGCCGGTGCAGGTTTGATACCTCTACCGTGTCACCGTCGACTATTCCGAGAGTTTTCACACCGGAGCCTGCAATATATGCGGCGGCTGGGCACCCTAACCCGCCCGCTCCAACTATGAGAACAGATGTGGCATGTAGGCGTAGTTGGCCTGTTCAGATTAGACTCGTGATAGGCATAAGTATGACATTAATTTGCTAACCTTGGATCCCAATACTTGGTACAATCATTTGACGGCCATATCGTAAATATTCCTCAGGTGTAAGAGGCCACTTGCTAACCTTTAAACTCTCGAGTTCATCTGGCTTCTCCTCGGCGCGTCCACTTCGAGGACCCCTCGTTTCTAGCTCTGCAAGCTCTTCCTTGAGATTCTCCAGTCTCAGCTCAGTTGCTAAGATAACTTGTCTCAACGCCGCTGCGTCATTATTTTCTGACGCCATGCTACAATGTTCAATTTAAAGACATGATTTCTTCATGCATAATATCGAACTTAAACCGTGGATGGTGATGAGCAAGGGCGACCAGCCAGGATGTGCACGGACCCCATGGCGGGGCAGAAACACCGCACCGATATACCAAGCCCTCAGCCTTGCGGATTCACAACCTCACCGCGGTCAAAAAATCCGCCACAATGGAGCAACCAGTATTCAACAAGGAGCTACACATTAAGTACTGGCGCCGGTGCCTTAAATCCGTGCTGCCAACGGAATACACCAGCACCGACTCCTCGCGACTCTCGTTGGGCTTCTTTATTCTATCTGCATTTGACCTGCTCGGTGTCGGCGGAAACCAATTAGACCGCAAAGATGTTGCTGGTCTCAAGAAATGGATCCTCAATTGCGAGCACCCGAACGGAGGGTTTTGTGGAAGCCCAAATCACAAATATCCAAGCGAATACTACCACAGTGCGACGGGCACTCCGTCTGACATGGACCCGGCAAACTTACCAGCGACATTCTTCGCACTCATGGCGCTCAACTTTGTGGGCAAGGTCAGCGAGGTGGATCGTAAGAAGTGTTTGAGGTGGCTACAGAAACTCCAACGAGAAGATGGCAGTTTTGGAGAGACATTGGGGAAGGATGGAAATATTGAAGGAGGACGGGACATGAGGTACTGCCAGTGCGCTGCGGCAATACGATGGATCCTGAGAGGGGATTTGAAGTCACAAAGTCAAAATGAGGTTGATGATATTGATGTTGATGGATTGGTGGGGCATATACGCAAGGCTGAGGTAAGTTGGAGTCTGTGTAGCTGAGGACAAAGCTGACTTCCGGAAGACTTATGATGGAGGTTTTGGAGAGAGCTTTGAACACGAGTCACATGCCGGCTATACATACTGTGGCATTGCTTCTTTAAGCAATCTCGGCCGTCTCCCAGGATCATTATCGAAGCCTGCGGCGGGGACCGAGCCTTTAAATTCGAAACTGACTGGGGTTACCAACCTCCAGGATACCATTCGCTGGTTAATGTCACGACAAGTCAACTACGTAGAGTCCGATGACGAGGATGAGGACGAAGAACATCAAGCAAAACCAGAAGAATCTTCAAATACTGCGGGTAGTGAAATAGACAAACTGGCAGCGGCAGGGTTGTCTTTGGAAGACACATATGCCATTGGGTGTAACGGCAGGCTCAACAAGGTGCCTGACACATGCTACAGCTTCTGGGTCGATGCATCTCTTTATGTGAGTACACATCTCAGATTAAATAGCTGCATACTAATAATAAAAGATCCTCGGCCAGTCTGAGCTCATCAATAAAGAAGGATCTCGACGTTGGCTTATCGAAAAGACGCAACATATGATAGGGGGTTTCGCCAAGGAGCCAGGATACCCTCCTGGTATGACACACCGTCTCCCCTACCATTTGAACTGTCACTAATATAAAGTAGATATTTATCACTCGTATCTTGGACTAGGCACATTGGCAATGCTTGGGGAACCAAACCTTAAGACCTTTGACCCTGTTTTATGTGCTAGCCAAGAGGCAAAATCCAAGATCGAGCGCAACATCACTGAATTCTTGGAGCCGGATGCGCCAGGAAATTCTGTGTGGGACAATATAGCTCTCATGGGAAATGCGATACCAGCTGGCTTGGACGGTAAGTTTCCCAAATTCTGGACGGATGCTGAGGAGAAGCACAAGAAAATGGAAGAGGAGGGAACCACTCCGCTACAGCGCTTTGAGCCTGAAAATATATGGAGCGGCGAGACTTAGGATATAGACTTGTATAAATGATACCCAATCCGAAAGTTGCTATGAAACATCAAATTGGATGTGAATGAGAATAGATGTAACAACGGACACCTCGCGGTAATTCCCCCTTCTCGAAAACAACATCTCAATGACGAAACGTTGCACCCTCAATTCCCTAATTCTGCTTTATTCCAGGCCTCCTTTGCCGGCGTAGGGTCCCATTCGTCCTCTTGCATCATGCCGCTATCAATAATCTCATGGAAATTATTCGCACTCAACAAAATGGCTACCTTTCCATCTTCACCTTTACAAAACAGCTCCTTGTATTGAGACACTGGCACGACCTTATAGCCGCATTTATCAATTATAGCGTCGAGAGCTCCCGGAGTAGAGGATACAGAGTTCATTATTATGCCGATATCAGCATGGAGTAGAGGAGAGAGATCTGTTGGTGAATCGCCTATGTATACTCTAAGTTCCGGCGGGCACCCGGCCCCGAGGTCCCAGTCGAAGTAGAACGTCATTTTCTTTTGGGCGAGGAGCTTGTCAGCCGTTGTGAGAAGGCGAGTGCGTACCGCAGACAACTGGTGGTCATTAGTATGGAACGCTGTCTCGAGGAAATTATAACACACCTTTTGTAGTGGGTAACCAATAATCATGCCTGTCGAACCAACTGCATCGTTCGCATGGACAGCCATACTATCACCACCACACACGGCATTGACCAAAGCTACATCTAATACCCCTTTAATCCACCTCCAACTCCAGTTCACACTCACGATACCCCATTGAGCGCTACTTCCCCAAACCCATGCAGCAAACTCCGGAAAGCCTTCTCGTACTTCTACCGACCTATCATTCTCAGCCTGCGGGCTACGTGACATTGCTGCCCATCCCATCTCTCGAAAATCCTCTCTTGAAATTCCCTTAAAAATCCCCGCTTCCCCCACTCTCTCCACACTGGCCAATTCGACATCCCTCAACGCGTCCAAGGCGCGAACTTCTCTCTCCAGCGCACGTAGCCCCGTTACTGCAGAGTCATCATCAGGTTCACGATTCTCCTTCTCATAGTGTGCCGAGAGGTCAGCCAAGTACTGAGATTTACAGTTCCTCCATGCTTCCGCAATTGGTGTCTGACTGAGCTCGGAAGATGG
Source organism: Pseudogymnoascus sp. BL549 (assembly GCA_001630585.1). Lineage (NCBI taxonomy): Eukaryota > Fungi > Ascomycota > Leotiomycetes > Thelebolales > Thelebolaceae > Pseudogymnoascus > Pseudogymnoascus sp. BL549. The sequence continues at coordinate 39,560 of LNAR01002065.1, read as the reverse complement.
CAGAGACGGGTAATGGTGGGATATGGCGGACTGGACGAGGGGTTCAATGGTATCTTTTGTAGTAATCGTGCCATCAAAATCCAGTATTATTTTGACGGATCGTCGACGATCCATGATGGGCGGAGAAAGGTGGTAGGTTGTGAAAGGGTGTGACAAGGCTGGCACTGTCGCTGTTCTTGGGCAAATTGGCCGAGCGAAGATTCCAAGATAGAGGCGAGGAGAGGGGATCATAGCTTGGGGGCCGAAGCAGCGGCGGCAAGGCTACATCGACGATATTAGATGCTGGTTGAGCATTTATGCTTATTTGAAGGTAATCAAAGTATTTTTGACTTGGATGAGACGAAACGATGGTACTGATAAACTTTATTCACTGGGAAACCTCAAAACACGTGACATAAATATATATGAGCCGGTAAAGGGTCTCCCGCTATACAAATGGGTATATATATCATTCCATCTAAAATAATCTAGCGTAGCGAAGCTAATAACAGCTTCTTGTAACCTTCCACTGCTTCTTCCAAGTCTGAGATCTTTAGATGTTCATGATCAGAGTGCGCCAACAGGATACTTCCTGGACCATACAGATACCGTTTGTGATCCCCATCAAGGTGCAATATGTCAGTTCCATAATTAACGACCATAGACTCAAAGCCTAAAACACACATTAGCAACTGCTCATCATCTGCTAGCACCTCTGCTTACCTTCAACGTCATGGTTAATCGGTACTGGCCCATAGCCTCCGGGGGCCCAAGTGATTTTCACGTCAGGCGCAACAGCGAACAGGGCGTCACTGATGGTCCCCTTCAGAACTTCAGGATCACCATCCGCTATACGTACAGACACTCGCGCATATGCGTCAGCGGCAATAACGTTGTCCGCTACGCCCCCTTCCATACGACCTATGTTGTACGTGGTATTACCGAATCTCTCACTCCGAGGCCAATCAATATTCGCCAGCTCAGCCAGGGCAGGAATTAGCATGTCGATTGCATTCCGTCCGACTTCCGGGTATCCTGAGTGACCACCTATGCCGTGGGCGTCCAGGCGGAATTTCATGATTCCTTTGTGTCCGCTGGCAAGCTTGAGCTCTGTGGGCTCTCCGAAAATAACGGTCTCCCAGGAGAGTCCCAGATCGTTAACCTTGAGCATTCCTGCACCGTTCACCTCTTCGCCGACGACAAACATCATCCCTACATCGCCTTCGGAGATCGACTTGGAGTCACGCAGTGCCTCTACAGCTTTGATTTGTGCTGTCACAGCGCCCTTTGCGTCAACGCTCCCCCGGCCCCATATCTCATCACCTCGGCGTTCATATGGCCAAAATGGAGGGACTGTATCAATGTGCGATGTTATGAGCGTCCTTGTCTTGCTGGAGGAGCCGATATATGCGAATACGTTCTCTCTCGGTGGGTCTGTGGATACAACCTGGGATTCGACTGTGAAGCCTTCTCCTTCTAGATAGGACCCAAGCCATTTGGCAACATCATGCTCTGCACCACTGATCGAGTGGATCTCAGTCAAGGACTTGTGGAGAAGCAAGAGGCCCGCGAGCGATGAGGATTCAGGGCCTGTATTCTGTAGTGGCATTTGGGGGCTAATTGACAGCGCTGAAGCGGCATAGCTAGCAAGGATAACATTTGCGCAAACCGCCCTTGTAAAAACTGCCGGGAACTTCATTTTAACCGTGGGGATGAATAGAGAGTCGTGATATCATTACTTGGCTCACCAATGCCAGACGTTATGACTGGGGCGCACGGACAGTAAGCTATGGCAGCTGCCGACTCCGATCGGATAAACCATACGCCTAAACAGCTCGATCTGAGCAAGGGTTTGCTTACCTTATCGTCTCTGCCTCATACATTTCAGGTCGCCAGCTCGCATGCCAACCATGAAACCGTGTCGAACATTTATCGCTTGATCTCCAACTCTTGTTCTCACCATATACTGTCTCCCCGTACACCCATTTTGCGCGCGCACGATCAGTAAAAACACCAGCAAGCTAGCTACGATGGCTCTCATCAGCGCGGGCACCATCATCCGCTCAATATGCCTGTTTCATATCACCTTGGGCTTCTTTTTCCTCACGTCGCCACATACCGTGGCTGACCAAACACTCGTATTTATTATGGGCGAAGCTATGGGACTTGTGCGTTGATTCCCATCTCCTTTGTATACCCCACCACTAACGTTTCCAGCCCCACGTTCGCGCGTTCGACTCACCATCTGCGCCTCTCGCCTTCCTGGGAGTGGTTCTGGCCTACTGGGGTGTGAGCGACCTCATCGCCGTCTCCCAACCAGAAGAAATCGCAAACCACTACTGGTCATCCCAAGCTCCTATCCGACTCGTCCTCTACTTTGCCTTGGCAGTTTACAGCTACCTGTTTTCATCAAAGTCGCCAATGTATAAGACGACTGGGTATATATCGAGCTCGTGGGGCGAGGGCCTGAAGAACAGGGTCTTGTTTACGTGGGCGTTTGTGGAGATGATTACGTGGTTCTGGGTGTGGACGACGTTGAGGGAGGAGCGGAGGGAGATGCTGGCGAAGGCGCAGGAAAAGAGGGCGCGAGAGGAGGAGATGTTGTAGGATACAAGTCACGAATGATACGAAATTATCACGATGTAATTTTAGTTCAATGTCTGTTATATTTAGGTGCCGAAATACACTATCCGTGGACTGGTGCGAGATCTGAGCATCAGAACTAGACATGTACCCTCAAACGGAACCTATCTACTGGCCATGCGTTTCTTCAGTTCGCTATGCATCGCGCCACAACCATGCTCATGACTTCGCTCAAACATAAACTCTCACTTCTTAATCTCATCCACGCGAAGAGCAGACAGTCCGATAACTGACTCCTTCCAGCTGTCAACCACCTCCCCAACCCACCACTCACAGAACTCTTGGCCGAGCTCTTGCGCAACCCAACGTCCTGGTGTATGAACGAATCCGGGGACCCACCACTCCATAATCTCAACATTTGGATCACCCACTGGCTCCTCCCACAGCCAAGTCATCACCCTGTCGATCCAGCCTCCGCCATTCATTTTCGCCTTAACCCTTTCGGCGGTGTCGACCACTACTTCTTGAACCTCTCTTGCAACGGCAGCCAGGCGGTCCAATTCCTCACAGGTCTTGGCATGGGTCTCTACGTCCTTGCTATTGACGAACTTAGCCGCCGCGATAACCAGAGACGCCGTCTCGTGCGCGAGGTATAGCGGGTGCAACGTCCCGTTGAAGTTGGGGTGGTATCTGATGGCATTGAGGTCGATCGTGGAGACATTTCTCAGATTTTCCAAGAACTGGTTGATATTGAAAAAAGCTCGGCGTGGGCCCTTGCAGCGGGTCACATCGAGCTTCGGGCTTTCGAGGCAAGTGGCGATGAGAATATGGGCGAGGGCAACGCCAACGCCATGCTGGCACGACTCCTGTCCAGTCATGTCCATACGCACTTGGAGGCTATCAATGCTTGCGAAGGATTTCTCAAGGCTCCTCAGAGAAGTGTTGATTTTGGACTTGCTATCAGCGGGGTTGCAGAAAAGCATCCAGAGCTCATCAACCAACAAAGCGCTACGCGCACGGAAATCCTATTGAATGTCAATAAGGTCCGTATCAAACTTATGATATTGGTGATAGACTTACACTTGGTGGTGGCCCTAAGCGTAGCCACATCTCGACCGAGGGGCAGTTAGAGGTCTCGAAATCGGGGTAGCACTTGTAATCCAAGTTATTGGCGAACTGGTTGGTTACAGGCTCCGATGCTGCTTAATATTAGCTTAACCCGCACTGTCATATTGTTGGGGACTTACGGAGCAAATCATATCCCTGGCTGTGTTTGGTCAAGACCGCATTTTGGTCTGTCAAACGCATGATTTTGCGCAGCTCAACGACGGTTATCGCGGTTCCTATACTGCGGGACAACTGGTCGGAGGCATTCACAAGCTGGCAAACCGAATCGTAGCTTCCGGCTTCAAATGATCTGCGGCTGTTGTTATTGATCTGGCTGCGGACATTTCCGTACATGCGTTGAACGTGGGCGATGTTGGCCGCAGGATCGAGAGTCTGTGCGGTGCCGTTGATCTCATCTTGAACAGGGTGAGGATGGAGAGATGAAATCCTGTCAAAGATAATGTATCCAAGCGTATCGCCTTGGATCTGCTTGATGTTCAGCTTGTGGTAAGCTCTCAAAGCGAGAGAGCCCGCGCCCAGTATGGAGTATAGTTTAACCAGCAGCAGTAGGATGTGGGTATTGGCAGCTGACTTGGAGTGAGCAAACTCGAGTAAGGCTGCCGCTTGAATAAGGCGCTGATGTCCGTGCCTCTTCTCGAAATCGACGGGGCTGGAATAGAACTGAGCGTATGGGGTTGCTGTCAACTTGATTAGATTGATTGCAGCCATAATAGCCATGTCATCAAGGGGATGTGTGTCAGTTGGAAGTAACTTCAGGTGCTTAGGTGTTCCAATGGGAGCCCCTTTCACCCATGGGCCCCCAATATTGAAGCCCTTTATGGCAGTAGAATAATCTCTGATGAGCCTCATGGCATTCCACTTCTGACACCTTTCGCACCATATATAACGTTTGTCTCCACACCAAACGCAAGCAGTATACTCGTCGTTGGACTCCATGGCAGACGCGATGGATTCAAGGTCGCCGCCGCCATTTGGGATAGGAGGAAGGTTGCAATTGTGGTAGAAAATCTCCAACTTTTGCAATGTAACATGGGACGTACGCAGTCCAACATCCGATACCTAGTCACTGTTAATATAATCAGCACTACTTCGATTATGATGCTTACCTCTTCTCGTGAAGCAACGACAGGCTTTTCGCCATCGCCTGCGTCCTCCACCCAAGCCCACGGCATACGAACACCAATAAGAGCTATACCTTGACCAAATAAAGCGGAAATCTCATCCTGTGACAACATTTCAACATAGCGCTTTACATCGCCAAATGCAGAAGCTGTATGCCCATATTGGGATAAGTGCGTCATAAGAGCGGCTCTCCTCGGGGTAATTCCATCGAAACGTTTTCCTGAGGGGATCACAAACGTGCGGTCTTCGCCGTCTTTCTGCAAATGAAAGCAGAAGAACAGATTCGCCAAAGAGGCATTTCGTTTGTATGTCTTGTTGAGGCCGGAGGTAGGAGCTAGGTGTGCTTTGATTTGGTCACGAACCTTGTCGTGGGATCTACTCAGGTTAGTGTATGTCGCATATAAGAAGGCTTTCCTTAACGATCTTAGCTTTGACTTACTCTTTGGTTTGAAGTTCAATAGCCGCATTGATATACGCGGTCCATACTTTCCAATCGGCACCTCTAGCATCGATCATCTTCCCAGTAGTAGTTGCTTGTGCTCCCTCCAGTAGTTTGTCACAGACATCAATAAGTCCCTGCCATTCTCCTTCTTCCTCCAATAGAAGAACGTGATCTCTCTTGAAAACCCATTCTCCTTTAGCAATCTTTGAAGTAGCTCCAATATATGGATCTTTGTAAGCCTTCAACCGATCTGCGGTCTGATTGTTGGCCTGCAATATTCTGTGGAATAGTAGAAGCTCCTGCGGGGTTTGCAGAGACTTAACTGGGAGCTCGGATTTTCCCTAAACATGGTCAGCATGTGTTGTACGCGATAAACGATACGATGTGGCACAAACTTCTGCTGCGATGGTGGCGTCTGCGAATGTCTTCATGATCCGGCTTGCTACCATGAGCAAAATGTTCGTTTTCTGCGGGTCACATTCACGGGTTTCCTATATCAGGTCAGCTATCGGGTTATGCATTCAGAGATAGGCAAATACTTGCAGTGAAGGTAAGCATAGCAGTGAGTTTCCAGAAAGGGTACTCATGGTTTCCTGGGAAGTTCTTCTCAAGGACTGTGGCGATCTGGCAGTTGGTTAGCATAAACTGTTCAAAAAAATTGCAGCAAATCTTGGGGAGTGCCAAATACCGGCCAAGGAAGAAAATCAATTTGAACATACCTGCTGTGCGCAGTCCCAATCAGAACGCTTGACGCAAACGTGAAAGCAGTCCCGACCGAGTTTCTCCTTCTTCGGGTTTGCCTTCACAGCTGCGAGACGCATCTTTGAGGTGAAAGCGGCTGCCTTCTTGTCCTCCTCATTAGGAAACATGGCTACGGCAGCTTCCTCATAAATATTCAACTCATCAGTGTCTGAGATGACCTCCTTGCAACCTGGTTGGCTCAGGGTTGCCAGTCGAATGTATGCTCTGTTTCTCTCAACAGCTAGGTCATGCTTTGATTGAATGTAGCACCTCAAAGCCTAGTAAAGTAAGGTCAGCTCTGACACAATGAACTTGTATTTCGACAGCTAGTGTCTGCTTGTGCCCACTGCTTCAAAGGGGAGTATAACAAGGAGGGCAGTGCACGTGACTGGGTGTCTTAAAGCGGCGACCCTTTGGATGTGCAGAGTGGTGAAAGTGACTTACCAGCAAGTACGTGTCATTGCTCTTAGCTAAGCGTTTGTCTACAAGCTTCAACGCCTGCCTGAAATCCCCTGCCTCAATGGAATTGCATATGGGGACATGCTGCTGCGTGAGTGCGTCGGGGTAGAAGTTCCCCATTTTGGGCTGCTGCGCCGACGACGCCAACCGAGGCAGCACAAAATATTATGGCGAAAATACTGCGCACCATACGCTTTCGAACGAAAGCTAGCAAGCTTCCGTAGCCGTTCGATGCGGGAATTTGAGATCGGTGATATGATGGTTCGTTGGCCCCAAACTGGTTTGGATAAAGAGGAAGCTCACAAACGCGAAAAAAATAGCACTGAATGTTTTGTGTTTATGAGCCACTTGAATTATTTCGCTTCGCACGCCGCTTTTAAGCCGCAGCCGCTTGACAGACAGTCGCGGCGCAGCTCCGACCACATCGTGAGGAAAATATTACTGCCTGGCACTAAGTGCGCCTTGTTACAGTGCAATATGCTTGCTGGTAAACGTATCATTCTACAGTGTGCACCGATGATTTTTCAAAATGAAGTTCAATTTGTATTGCCCGTCTGAGACCCTTTTGAGGGCACAGTTACCCGTAGTGCTCCAGTGGTTTCATAAGAAGGGGTGCCACCCACCAGGCCACCAGGGAAAAAATGTAGCTTATGTAAGGATAGCAATTAAGCTATATTTGGATAGTGTCAAAACCTTAAATCCGCACCACAGGCGTGTTTGGAGAGAACTCGCGCTAGTTCTCACGCGATAATGGGCAATTCGACGTTGGGTTGTCGGCACCTAAACTAATGCTATGCCCTCGCTCATGTTCGCCTCCTTCAAGCAACAGGCTTGTCGAAGCTGACACCTGCTCTTTGTCTATTTATATGAGCATTTAACCTGTCACTGCGACTGGTCGTCTTCTCTAAAACCGAAAAAGCTGCCTACATCCCAAGGCATATGTCAAGGGAGCCTTTTATTTGGTAGCCTCACTTTGAACGCAGCCTTCTTCACCTCACCAACACATCATCCCCCCACCCACCTCGACGATACACCGCCACTATGGGGCCTTCACGCACCTCTCGGAGGGAAAGCGTAACCTCAACTGAAAACCCCGAAACAAGCTTGGTCGGCCCGGATTCAGTTGCCACAGCTACCATATCAACAGTTGCGATGGCAAAGTCCGCAACGGAGATGGCGCCGAGTATGGATGTGAGGCTCCCCAACCAACCAACCAATTTGCGTACGTGGTTTACTGACGTATCCCACTCAATAGCTCGCGAATGTCTTTAAGGCCGACCTCGACAATATAAAATCGCTGGTCACTTGCACCATTTGTGATCAGCTTCTCTACGAGCCATGGATGCTTGCATGTGGGCATACATATTGCTACAGTGTATGTCTTCCAAACACCAGTTCTTTGGATCGAAATTGCAGGAATATGTTCTCTTGAATGCCACAAACTAACTTTCCCAGTGTCTCTGCAACTGGTTTTTGCCAAATAGACGGTCTAAGTCGTGTCCAGATTGCCGTAATGCAGTTAAGGCAATGCCCGCGCCGGCATTCGTAGTATGTGTCATACAATTCCTCAACCTAGCGTATACGCAAAGCCCAGAGCTAACAATCCGCAATAGATCAAACAACTCGCGGAGATATTCGTAACCCGCGTTGAGCTTATGCCAGCCGATGAAAGTATGGAACAGCACGTCAAAAGGCGAAAGGAAGAAAATCAGGCAGTCGAGACCGACAGGATTTCCGACGAGGGCTTATTCAAAGGCTGCTTCAGCTCTGTCCGGCTGAGCAATATACGTTATGATGAAGCGGATCGTATGCACGTTTGCTCGCACTGTGGACACGAGTTTACAGGGGGTCCGTTATGCGAAAACTGTGGCGTGGACTTTGATGGAGAGGACGAAGATATACGAGACGATTTTAGCGATTTGGAAGAAATGGAGTTTGATTTGGACGAGGACGACGAAGATGCAGAGGAGGGCGAGGATGAAGGCGACGACGACTATTACCATGGCGGTATTGGCAGGGATCCTCGAGACGGGCTTAATTGGTTTGATCCATTTGATGGAGCCATCCAATTTGAAGATGTCCGGGAACTCCTTGAAGATCATCCGATGCATCACCACCACCACCATCACCACCCCCATCATCATCACCACTTTCTTCACCCTTTGCATATGGAAGCTCGGGAATCACGCGGAAGAGATGTGAATTCAGACGAGAGTGAGGAAGAAGAAAGCGACGGAGACGAGACGACATCGTCAATGATGGACTTTATTGAGCCAGATGACAGCTCTCCCGCAGTTGGGCGTAGGTCAAGGCCTCAAATTATTGACAGCGACAGTGACGACTCGAATGAAGAAGAAGAAGACGAGGATGAGGAAGAGGAAGAAGTTGTGTCCACGAGACCGCGCCAACGGGCAAACAGGAGCCGGCCTAACCGCCCAATTGTACTGGACTCGGACTCTGAAGATTCTGGAGGTGGTGAAGGAGAGTCAGGGGTAGGAAATCATATCGACATAGGCGATGAACACGAATCCGATAGCTCTGCTAGAAATGGAGGCTATAGTCCCTTGGACCATGGTGATGATAGCGAAAACGATGAAGCCGAGCCGTTTGCTGCAGCTGAGGGCCATTCGGATACTAGCGACTCTGACACTACGGTTGGCCACCACGATGAAGACGACGAAGACGACGAAGACGACGAGGGTCCAGTAAGCCGCCATGGTGGGCGTGTAGCATCCCGCCGTGCTGGCGAGCCAGGGGCACAAAGATTTCCGTTTCACAGACGTGGCGGATCGAGGGTGAAGACGCAGCGCGAACGGATATCCGCTGGGCAAAGTTCTCGAGAGCAAAGCCGGGAGGAAAATTCGGATGACCGCGAAGAGGACCGGTCGACCTCGCCCGCTGCTGGGCACGGTGCATCGGACGACGATAATACGGCCACTGATCAAGACGGAGATATCGAGATGGGCGCTAAGCCTGCGAGGGAAAGTGTGCCAGAACCTAACCTATTGGAAGATTTTTTTGGCGACGATTCTGAGATACGGTTCGACCATCCAGCCGAACCAACCACAAGATCTCGACGTAGGCGGAGAGCCCCTACCCAAATATCACCCACACAAGAGTATGACCCCCGAATCAGTATGATGTTTGCACAACATCAGTCTGACTTAAGAGATGCAACAGCTCGTGAAAGCCCACTCTACGAAGGCCAAAGAGATGCCCCCCGAAGGATCGAAGCACCATCAAGATCGCGCCGCCGAGCCCAATACCGTCTGGATCCACCAACTTTAAGTAACCGACTTGGACCTAACCGCGAACCAATCGTTATTTCATCATCTGCGAGACCAGGGAGGGCTCACAGGAATCGACGGGAGTATCGGGTTTAAGGGGTACTGGGAGGGCGCGTATGGACTAGGGAAAACTTTAGACATTTTGATCAGGTCAGGGAGCGAGGAGTTATTCGCATTGCAAACTAGCATTGCACAAAACAAGTGTATGAAGCTCTACGGCTGTAACGAAAAACCAATAATTTATTAAATGTCAATGGTAGCATGGATTCCAGCCACTGATTGCTTGCTGTTATCGTGATTCTCGTGACGCCAGCGATAAATGTTGAAAATGCACTAGACGCTCGGACCATGCCACGCCTCCTATCACAAGAAGTCCGTCCCACATGGGTTGTATCCCTGCCCAAAGCCACTCTCCAACGTCCAACGGCCCTTGTATGACCTCTGTATATTTGTTCTCGTGTTAATAATCGTGTACAAGCCCGAGACACGCCCTGATCCCTTTAGAATATTCTTTTTTCCCCGCCTTCCGCGTCTCCGAGCCAGACAAAGGGCGTGCCGAATTTCTCGACTTCTCGCGTTCCAGATCCCCAAATTAGCTCCAATTTACGCCCTCTCCGCATTGGCGACGCGGCTTGAATGTTTGCGCAGGCGTCTACGGCATCTTTTAGGCGGCGCACACCGTGATCGCTGGTATGCAGACGGCTAAGCTGAAGGCAGACTCCCAGGACCGGAAAGCGAAGGTGTGTTATTTGCCCTCGGGGGTGGCGGTGGCCGCCGCGCGATTTGAGGCGATAGAGTGCTAACGTCTCGCGATTGTAGCTTGCGAACTCGTACCAGCAGCTGTTGGAGTCAGTTGAACCCGAAATATCGACGTGATTGAAGCGGCGCTGACTTATGCATAGGGAGTTCTCGTCCAATGACTTGCGCTCGGTGGGAAATTATAAGCTGGGGAAGCTGATTGGAAAGGGGAGCTTTGGGAAAGTCTACCTGGCCTCGCATAAACTTACGAATGGCTCAAAGGTGTGTATATCATGCATCGATCGTGTGGACTGGGATACTGATCTTTCTGGCTAGGTTGTGTTGAAGTCTGCGAAGAAGGATGACTCGAATCTTGCGCGCGAAATACACCACCACCGACAATTCTTACATCCTCACATAGCGCGATTATATGAAGTCATAGTTACGGAGAACCTAGTATGGTTGGTGTTGGAATACTGTCCTGGTATATATACAGCCTTGCTTGAGTGGGGAATCGAGAGCTAATGGTACACGCAGGCGATGAATTGTATAATTACCTCCTAAAAGCAGGCGCCCTCCCCGTCGACAAGGTGCAGAAGATATTCGCGCAGCTCGTCGGCGCTGTCTCATACGTCCACAACCTCTCCTGCGTCCACCGCGATCTCAAGCTCGAAAATATATTACTAGACAAAAACGAAAACGTGAAGCTCTGCGATTTCGGCTTCACACGCGAATATGAGGGGAAATCGAGTTATTTGCAGACTTTCTGCGGAACGGTTGCATACAGTGCCCCAGAAATGTTGAAAGGAGAGAAATATGCTGGAGAGAAGGTCGATATCTGGAGTTTGGGCGTGATTTTATATGCGGTTCTATGCGGAGAACTGCCCTTTGACGAAGATGACGAACAACTTATGCGCGCCAAGATTTTAAAGGAAGACCCGAAATACCCTGACCACCTACCACAAGAAGCACGAGCACTGATAGGGAAATTACTGTCAAAGCGACCACTACTGAGACCGAGTCTATCGGATATTCTTGCGGACCCGTTCTTGGCGGAGCATGCACCGCAACAGCAGGCCATTTTAAAGCTGCAGCGGCCCGATCAGTTCTCGACTCCATTAGAAAAAGAGGTGTTAGAACGTATGCGGAGTGCCGGTGTTGATATAGATCAAGTAATAGAGAACGTCCTGGCCAAGCGTTGTGATCCATTAAGCGGATGGTGGACTCTCCTCCTGGAGAAGGAGGAACGAAAGCACAGGCGACGAGAGCAAAAGCGGAGAGAAAAGGAAGCCGAATTACGAGCAAATCGAAGACTGAGTGCTGCCAGCAGTCGTCGTGCACCTACACTCAGAGACGTTGACGAAGAAGATGGAGACTCGACCCTTCGACCCGATCCTCCAAAGGGCCGGGGCCGGAAGGAAAGGAGAAGCGCTCATTACCCCGAGCTTGTCCTCACTGACCTTCCTGGCCTACCCGAGAATTCACTGCTCAACTCACCACTTGGCGCGAATCCGCCTCCTCCCATCGAAAAGGACGGTGTCCGCTCAGTCAGCTCGTCTCGTCACCGAAGGCCCATTCCGCCGCCGAAAGAGGGCACAATACGGGGCGCAAGAAGTCGCGGAAGCACGCTTCAGCTAGTGACTTCCTCCAACCCCGATCTCCTCAATCCTAACACGGCGGCTCGAGCCCCTCGTCGGCGACATCAGTACCCCTTCCTGGCACAACTCACGCACTGGAAACAGTGGCTTATCACATCTACAAAGCGCGGACGGTCCCCAAACGCCAAAACTAGCACATCGACTCCCAATCTACTGCCAAAATCCTCAATGTCGCCAAACGTCGGTGGACCAAAAACTCCCAACTCTAGGCCCCAACCATCTCACGCTGCCACATTGGGTCCACCTACCGCCAACGGCAAGCAAACCTACACAGCCCCTCCACGAATCTACACCGGCTCCTCATCCAATAAACGGCACTCCCTCTCCCCATCCCCCCTAACCCCTCGCTCCACCTTCCGCCGCGGCTCCAGCGGTCTCCGGGGACGCAAATCAACAAGCAGCTCTGTGAGCAGCATCCGCAGCATCCACCGGCACCGACACTCGCACTCCAAAGCCTCATCAACCTCGTCCAACGGCTCCGACGCCGTCTCCAAAACCCCCATCGGCGCACGCAGCCCCCACCACTCCGTCAAAGTCCTCCCCGCCACGCCAACAGCGACCTCCTTCCCTACCAACGTGCGACTCGTGCGTAACCCGCCCATGAGCAGCTTCAATGAGAGCGCGCAGTGGGGTCGGGAGGGGATGGGCGGGCTGGTGTTCGCGAAGCGCAAGAGGACTGTGTTTAAGGGCCCGCCGGGTCTGAATTTGCAGGCTGGGCAGACTGGGGAGAAACCGCATGGGCATGGACATAGTAGGAGTACGAGTGCGGTGGGGAGGAGGAGCGGGGAGCAGACGACGATTGAGGAGGAGGAGGAGGAGGTGGAGGAGGTGGATGCGTTTGGGCCGTTGACGGGGGAGGGGGTGGATGTTGAGGTTGTGTTTGAGGAGTTGCCCGTGGAGTTGCCGGCGGGGATGCCGGTGGAATTGCCGGCGGAGGATGTGAAGGTTGAGGGCAGCGGCGAGAAGGAGAAGGAGAAGGAAGGAGAGGAAGAGAAGAAGGGGAAGGATAAGGAGAATGAGAAGGCTGTGGAGTAACGAGGGGTTTTGGTGTGATAATTGGAGATGTGCTACATACTGTATGTATCTTCTGTACACACGGGTCCTGTCAGGACGACAGGCTTAGGATGGCGTTTTGGTTTATTCTTTCTTCTTCGTTACCGACGAGAACTTTCATGTTCAAAGACTAGGGGGCGGCTTTGATACCAAAAATCGAACAGCTACATACATACACATACGTACATGGAATACTGCGAATACTACGAGTCCGTTTATACTACTACTGTTAGCTTTACTCGTACCCTCACGCCATGCCATGTGCCATACTACTACTTACTGTTACTATTAACGTACTCTTACCCTCATGCCATGTGCCATTGTGTGGGTTTTGGCCTTTTGCGGTAGGTGCGCGCGTGTGGCATGCAGCCTAATTGGGAAGGTCGGGGGATCATGGAGATTGTGGAGCCGGTGCCGGCGTGGCAGGGCGTGGAGTATTTCTCACGATGGGGCGGCGACGGATCTCCACCTGCGAGCGTAAGGCGCAGGCTTGGAGTGGAGATGTAGTGTTTTTTTTCGAGGGTGGATTCTGGGAGTAAACAGATAGCGTAAATATTTGTTTTTTGCCTGTTTATTTGCTTTATAACGACTATATTTGTATGAGTGAAGAACAGTGTAGTTCGTGAGCACGTGCCGTTAGACCCTATCATTCACGTGCCTGCACCCCAACAGCTGGGTAAGACTGCAAAAAGGGAAGTTGGGGAAAGACAGATACAGCCAATCACAGCCCTATATATCTAATCTCGAACACAAAATAAGTGGAACCCTTTCCTCGCTAACGTCATATCTGGGCTTTTTATGGCTTTAAATGGCCTAAAATGGCTTAGCATGGCTTTAATCGCTTTATCTCGACCCTTGTCGTCCATTGAGGGTTTTAAAGTGGATCCATCCCTTCCTCTTCCTCCCTTAGCCTTGCCCGCCCCCAACTTGTCGCACACCACTGTTCCCGCGCCTCAAAGATACATTTGCCAATTGCGACCCTTTGGAACTTGGACCCTCCACGCCTCCACACCCACCACACCACCGACCGCGCTGCAATGCACTACTGTACTACTGTAGCTCCTCCCGATAGTCTGCCGTCAACAACAACCTCTCGCTCCCATCACCACCACAGTCGCCTTCAAGCCTCATATCTGCGTGCATCGCTCTTGCTTCTTCGTCAATCACAATACCCGCTCGCGACCTCTGAGCGCTCTGTCGATGTCTGTCCGTCCTCGGTCTCCCCCTCTACACTCGCAGCACACGCTATCCGATCCCCTCTGAGGTCGCACTGTCGAACCCGCGTCGAGTCTCCCGCAAGGCTTTCATGCCCATGCGGTGACTGAGAAGCGTCCATACACGCCGTCTTCGCTCTCAACTCTCTGTCCGTCATATCCGCCATCTGTCTGAGCTGTATATACACAACCGTCGCAAGCTTCACACACCAGCACTTGCCGCAATCAGACACGCCGTATATCCAGATTCATATGAGCGACCTACCAACCCACACACGACTCCCCAAAGGAACAATCGCCGCTCACACGACCTAACTGCGCATCCGACACCATGCGGGGCCTCATACCCAACCACTCGGACCCCAAAGAGGGCTCCAACCACTCCCTAACCTCCAACTCCCCCAACTTTTACGACACCGCTGCCTCCTTCCACGGCGAGCCCTTCTACGAGAAATCCCGCCGCCGCTCCTTCCCCCACCAATTCATCGACAGCTTCCGCCGCGACCCGAACCGCCACATCCTCGACCCCCACGGTGACCTCGGAGATGTAGATCACAGTGACTGGGTCTATGACCCGAACCAGGCCATCCTGAGGACGGCGAACTCGAGGCTGGCCAGGAAGCTGAAGGGCAGGCATCTCCAGATGATTGCTATTGGTGGGAGTATTGGGACGGGGCTGTTCGTGGCGTCTGGGCGGTCGCTCAATGCCGGCGGTCCTGCGTCGCTGCTCATCTCGTTCTTGTTGACGGGGGTTATGCTCTACTGCACGGTCCACGCGCTGGGCGAAATGGCAGTGTTGTATCCCGTGTCGGGATCGTTTTCGGCCTACTCGTCTAGATTCCTTGATCCGGCTTGGGGGTTTGCTATGGGTTGGAAGTGAGTGAAGTCCTGTTTGCCTATTACGAGCTTTTACTGATTGAAACAGCTATGCCATGCAATGGCTTATTATCCTACCCGTGGAAATTATTGCAGCTACGATAACGATAGAGTTTTGGAATAAGAGCATAAACCCCTCTGTATTCGTAACGGTGTTCTTACTTCTAATCATCAGTATCAACCTATTCGGCGTCAAGGGCTACGGAGAAGCTGAATTCTTCTTCTCCATCGTCAAGGTTATAGCGGTAATCGGCTTCATCCTGCTGGGAATCATCATTAATTGCGTCGGCGGACCTAACACCGGCTACATCGGAGGCAAGTTCTGGGTCGACCCTGGACCCTTCCGCGACGGTTTCAAGGGCCTGTGTTCCGTCTTCGTCAACGCCGCCTTCGCCTTCGCCGGCACCGAACTCGTCGGCCTCGCCGCGGCCGAAACCGCGAATCCGAGAAAATCACTACCCACAGCCATCAAGCAGGTCTTCTGGCGCATAACCCTCTTCTACATCGTCAGCCTCACGCTCGTCGGCCTCCTCGTCCCCTGGAACGACCACCGCCTCCTCACCAGCAACCTGAGCC
The DNA here is from genome assembly GCA_001630585.1 of Pseudogymnoascus sp. BL549. Classification (NCBI taxonomy): domain Eukaryota; kingdom Fungi; phylum Ascomycota; class Leotiomycetes; order Thelebolales; family Thelebolaceae; genus Pseudogymnoascus; species Pseudogymnoascus sp. BL549. The sequence continues at coordinate 23,704 of LNAR01002065.1, read as the reverse complement.
GCACCAACAGCGCCTCCAGCCCCTTCGTCATCGCCATCGAAGACGCGGGTATCGCCGTCCTCCCCTCCGTCATGAACGCCGTAATCCTCATCGCCGTCCTCTCCGTCGGAAACTCCTCCGTCTTCGGCTCCTCACGCACTCTAGCCGCGCTCGCGGACCAAGGCCAAGCCCCCAAAATCCTTGGCTACGTAGACCGCAAGGGTCGCCCGGTAGTCGCCATCGGCCTCTCCTCCGCCATCGGCTTCATCGCCTACGCCGCCAACAGCGAAGACCAGAGCATCGTCCTGAACTGGATGCTTGCCCTCTCCGGGCTCAGCTCAGTCTTCACATGGGCCTCCATCTGCCTCGCGCACATCCGGTTCCGCCGCGCCTGGCGCATCCAGGGGCACTCCCTCGACGAGCTCGCCTTCGTGTCACAGCCCGGCGTGGTGGGTAGCTGGATCGGATTCATCTTCAACTGCCTCGTGCTCGTGGCGCAGTTTTGGACGGGCGCGTGGCCGGTCAACTACGGCGAGATGTCGACGGGGCAGCAGGTGAGGAATTTCTTCCTCGCGTACTTGGCGGCGCCGATTGTGATTGTCATGTTTCTGGGGTATAAGTGGTGCTATAAGACGAAGGTGTGGAGGTGCCATGAGATGGATCTTAAGACGGGGATTAGGGAGCTGAATTTGGCGGAGCTGTTGAAGGCGGAGCGCGCGGAGAGGGCGGAGTGGCCGAAATGGAAGAGGTTTTATCATGTCATTTGCTGAGAGCCTGGCATGGATCTTTCTATGGGTTTATGTTTTATATTTGGGAGGTAGCGATATCTTTTTGGGGGTGTGGTCAAGGCCGGTAAACGGCGTTTGGGATATGGAATAAGTAATGACAACGGCGTCTTTGTTATAGTTTATTATAATATACCTCTTAAAAATTATTTGAAGTTATCAATCATCAATCTGTCACAGTATTTGCTTCAGAGTGAAGGGGAAACATGTGTGATGTTCACAAATCCGAATATCAAAACAAATATGAGCGCATCGTCCGTTATTCTGCTTAGCAGCACCATATTACGTACACCCCCTTCCCCCTAAATGAAACAGCCATCAAATGTTGTATGTATAACAGAATAAAACAAATGTTAAAAGAGCAAGTTACTCTACAATTTAAGACATAACCTTAGGAGTTCAACTCCTTCCTACCCTCCTCTAGCGCCTTAATCTTCTGCTCTAACGCCAGTCGCTCCCCCTTTGTAAACGCATCCTCGCCCGCAATATCATTTATCTGGTCATCCGTCATATTTGAGGTGAACGATAGCTTGATGACCTTAATCGGGCTATTCTCTCCTGTAAGAAGATAATCGTCCATGCCTTGTGCAATCACAGTGTCCACGAACCGCCTCATTGCAACCTTGTAGTATGCATGCAGGACGTCGTGGTGATCCTGAACTACATTCTCTTCGTTGCTGTTTGACATTGCAAGGGCAACGGCAGAGACCTCAATGGCCTTAGTGAGTATATAATTCTCCCCTTTCGATTTTGTAGTCGGAATTGCTGAATTGTTGGTGGCTTTGACTAGGCGGTCATATCGCATTTCGTTCAACGCAGTGCTGTAGCTCTCGTTCTTGGTGAGGAGAGTGCCGCGGTGCTCGACCTTCAGGATATACTCGACGTGTTTAATGGCGGAGCTGTATTTTGCAACGAGGTCATCCATGAAGATTGATAGTAGCGCGTTTCGCACCTTGCTCTCTGGGCAGACAATGCTTAAGAGACGGCAGATAAAATCGTGTACATACACAATGATATCGTGTATGAAGGATAACGTGATACCACGCCAATTGTGCGATTGTTTTTGCCAAAGCACAGGCAGGATTCTGAGATCTATTGCTGGTAGGCCGTAACCTCTCGATTCTAGGTACTGACGTCTAATCCAGTCGAGAATGTTGGGTTTGCCTGCGTCTAATATGTTGACGCTTTGACTAAGAACATTGTCGAGTTCAGGGAAAACCGGATCTAGGGGTTTCGGTGTTGCTATATTTGATATTAGTAGTTTCTCTAAATAATTGTTATAGGGGGTTCAGACGTTCAACTTCGTATCCCTTGTCACTTTCATTTTCGTCTGTTACACTTTCGTTTTCAGAGGCGACACTTGTTGCATCATCCTCATCCTCATCCTCATCACTGCCACTGTCATTGCCCTCGCTGTTGTCAAACTTGTAAGTGTGCCCCTTCGTTCTAATCTCTTTCTCAAATAGATCGTATCGATTCACTATTAGTGTTGGCAATCGGAGGCATTTGTCGTTTTGAAAGATTTCATCTCGATAATCGGCATCTAGCGCGAGCTTGGATAGATCTTTAAACTTTGCTGCAATTTCCTCAAGATAAACTCTCTGTTGCTGAGGTGTCGCACGCTCTGTGCCAATCATGGCTAGCTGTTTCTTTGCCAGGACCAGGTCTTGCGCAAGTTGACTTTTGATCTTAGGAAACTCTTTTTTGACCATGTCGGTCAACAGAACTGTTAGTCGTTTTTTCAGTTCATCAACTCCAACCCGGCTCTTTGGAAGTGCTGACCAAGGCTTCTTGTTGAAGAATTCCTGCTCCTTAGTTCCACGATAGAGAGGGTCGTTCCGCCCATTTAAGTCTTTGTGAGCATCTACTTCTTTCTGTGAAAGATTCCGAAGCACATGGTATCCAAGTGTAAGCTTGTGCTGCTTCCCATTTATAAGATCAAAAACCCTCCCTTCTTCGCCGTCACCGACTATGTCAGGCTTTGTTAAGCTAGTAAATATTGTTAAAGATGTTCCATAATTTGATGAACCATTACTTACATGCCTAATGTCCGAAGACCTTTGGGATCCGCTTTTTTAGCTATCTATTTTAGTTGTTAGCATAGTTGAATTTCTAGGACATAACACCTTTGCCTTGCTTACTGAAAGGATTTCCTGGGTAGCGACGTCATTATTTATAGCAATGACTGCTAGGATAATTGTTCTCTCATCTTTGATCCAATAGTCGACCATTTTCTTCACCATCGCCATGTCTTTCTCCGTAGTAGTCCCCACCGTCTCAGTTCTGAAGATCCCTGGAATATCGATAATGCTCAGGTTGTCACGGCCTGGACCACAAAGCTCTACCTTGAAGACGTCTTCGCTGAATGTAGGCTTGCTCTTACTAGCATCGACATCGAACAGCTCGTTTGGTTTAGGAACACCCATAGCGTCACAGGCCTAGAAAACGTTATGGATATATCTGTAAATATGGAGTTCTAGGCACTAACCTCGTCCAAAATAGACAAGAAGCTACCGCCATCAAGGACAGTCAACTCTCTCTCAAAATTCTGCAATTGCTTCCTTTCCTCATTGGACCTTGACGGACCAGGGATAATTGAAATGGTAATCCTTGGTTTTGAGGCACTTTGAAAGGTGATATTAGTAGCAAACCTAGTGCAAAGTGTGCCGCTTCGAGGAAGAGGCAATTCCATCACAGCTTCGAGCACAGAGCTCTTGCCGCTCGATTGGTCGCCAACCACAACAAGCTGAGGAAGAGATACAAACTCATGAACTCCTAGTTCTCGAAGCTTGTCAATTTTTAGCAAGAGATCTTGGTCCGAGAGCTGGACATGCACTCCATTAATTGGCTCCGTCTGCGGAATCGCGTCAAAGTACATTGTATTCGAACGGCTGGAATCTGCCATGGCGATAAAATGATTATCCTCAGATTTTAGGACCAAAAATGGAAAGTTGATAGGTGTAAAATGCTGTCTGAAGGATGCAGGGTCTTGTATTCACTGGTCGTATAGGAACAGAGAGCTTTTGAAAAAATAGTAGAGGTACGAGCTGATCCGTCTTGTAAGTATAAACGAGGCGTCTTGATAGAACAAGGCAACAGAAATAGGCACGCTGGCATCGTCTTATACCATTCGACACCTTATCCTCGGATTACTACTTCAAACATTCCAACAGCCTGGTTACAGCCTCAAACATTCCAATACCCTGCGCGTACATTAGGGGCACACGCTAGAGGAGCAAGTTCTGGATTCGGTCGCCGTCCCGTCTCACAGCATTACCCGCAGCCTTGTCATAATATCAGACGACGAATAAAGGGACGGCGTCGCACAGCGCGTAAACAACAGCCAGGATAGTGCATACTGCATACGAGCCCTTGCAAACACTGTTGGGATTTGGGGATTAGTCGGGGGTTCCGGGAAATACGCCTGTGCCTGGGCTGGCCGTGCGAGACATTAGCTTAGTTGATGAGAAAAGCTGTCAGAACTCAGGGTTTTAACTGCACCTCAGAAATCCCATAAGTAGCCGCGTAGAACCATTAGATAATTAATTAATTCGATTGATCTATCTACTCTATTTTACTGTTTTGACCGTTGTGATACCACTCGGCACCGCTTGCGCTTTGGGAAGCCGTAGGAATACCACACGTTTTGGGTGTACATTCCTGTAATCCCAGCTTTCTCCCTAACAAAGACTCAGCCCCCAACAACCAGGAAGCAAGATGAGCAAGAACTCTACTACAAGTCAGCCCCCCGTTACCAATCCCCAGCGATGAAGACCGTGGTTGTTTCATAATGTTTCTTCATACTCAATAAAGTACCGTTTTAGAACGCATCCCGTTCCATTGGGACCCCTACCCAGTAGAGTAGACGCGCCCTAGAGAGCTTATTCCCACGGGACGCGGGAGCCCGAAGCTTCCCATGTCAACTTAGGCGAGTATCGAATCATGTCTAATCTCAAATACATGCACACAACAAGTGAAACGCCAACAAGCTGCCTTATGCTTGCGAGCTGAAGTAGATCAAGTGTAGAAGTTAAAAGCTACTAGCCTAATGCTGGTATCATGCCCGGCCTCCAACAATATGCTGGGAGTAGGACGCGGATAGCGAAACAGTACCCTGTATACCTGTGTCTAAATATCATGGATTAGGGACGCCACACGTCTCTGTCTTTGTTTGCTCCGAGTTGCGTATAATGAAATCGGATCTCCGACATCACGGGGCAAAAACCTAACCTCCGTGCCCGCCACAGGCGGCTATGATGTGTTTCAGAGCCTGTGGCGGGGTATTCCACAGCCTCACTTAACTACGACATGCGACGGATGTACACATTCGTCAGGATCACGACACCAACCAGCGGCCATATCGAGCCATATCTAGCTCGCCATTATGTTATATGTGCGCGCTTTATGCGGTCTTCTCCAAACCCCTCAACACATTCTTTGTCTCAGGGCGCCAACTAGCCGTCGTTCTCGCAATTCAACCTATCTCCTGTCTTGCCCCAAACATCTATTAATGGCGAGGATACACAGCCTTAACCTGGCTTCAGCTGGGAATTTGAATATGCTCTCGAGGATCAGATGTGCCAGAAGCAACATGAAGTGAACGCCCGCTTTCAACGATATGAGCGCGTCGGAAACGACGGGAAGAGCCATAAAGATCTTCCACTGACACAGCTCCTCGCCCTAGTAAAATCTACTCTACAGCTTCATGCCCTCTCTCTACAGCGCACCATAGCGGCTGCGCTGTAGAGAGAGGGTACCCTACTCGCGCAGAAGTTTGACCACAGCTTTGTGACGTGTCGCTGCAGCCCTCCGCAGCGACGTACGACCAGAACTATCCTTTGAGTCGACCTCGATGCAGTAGCTCGCCCGCTAGGCCAGATGTCACTAACTGAAGTAAAAAGCAATTAATTGCTTGTATTGTGTATGGCAGAGCGGACGGGATACCCAATTCTCTTGAGTCTATGGTCGTATGTACAATTTACACCTGTAAAGGACATTATAACAGCCTATTACAAAACTGCAAAGCGATGAGCATGGGCCAAAATCTATTCTAACTTAAATAGTAATGTATCGAATTATTTTTAATTGATGCCTCGCGCAGGTGAGCCCCGATGCCCTTGCCTCTATTTGAAATGGTGGCCACCTCAACTACTAGAGGCTGGGCCTCGTATTTAGAATGCGTCACACCGCGACATTGGATGCGTGAGCTGGGTGATAGAAGAAGGTTAGGAAGGTAAACTATAAAAATAGCATAAAGAGTTGAGCACACAACCTCAACCAAAGTGCGGCTGTGTAATCTTTAGCACCGATACTACATGTTATAGCTACTGACCTCACAGTGGGGTAAGATTTCCTACGCCTCCCAAAATACAAACTCGCTGCAACAATTTTTGTGTGTAATGCACCTAGATCATTCTCTGAACTGGAACCTGTGCATTGCTTGCAGGTATCCTTGCCTACTTCCTATAAATCCAGTCTGGTACATTACAAGTTACTCAATTATAACTGCATTAGGTAAACCACTTACTTCCCCCCAAGGTCAGCTAGCCTGGACTCCCCATTCGCAAACTTTGTAGTTAGAGAATATGACAAAAACGTACTAAACCACCAACTGAGCGAACATGCCTGACCCCTCCTCACAAACCCGCACCCCTGGTCAAAGTATCATAAATCATGTTATTTGCTGAGAGCCTGGCATGGATCTTTTTATGGGATTATGTTTTATGTTTTATATTTGGGTGGTAGCGATATCTATTTTTGGGGGGTATGGTCAAGGCCGGTGAACGGCGTTCAGGATATGAGAATAAGTAATGACCAACGGGGTCTTTCAGCTCCTATGAGGAGATCGTGCAAACTCGCTGTATAATGAATGTCTCACGTCGTGTATGTACATTGTGTAGTGAGAGAGAATTCTCCTTATGAAATTCTCCTTTTCTCCTCGTGGACAATCGCTATATCTAAGTCGTAAGCTTCCGTACGAAGAGAAGTTCGTAATCCATACAGATTTGTTGCTGCTTGTGATTTTTTCCAGAGCTAGACTGCACGTTTCCTCCGAGCGTGGCCAAGCTTGATGCCGATTCTAAACTATCATTTAAACGAAAAATAATACTCCTTTTGGTTTTAATCGTACATTGTGGCAAATGAATTCCACTCCTCATCCTGGCGTAGACGCCCCAACGTATCGCGGTCTAGGCCGATCAACACCTCCACCGGGCTATCTTTTTTTGAGGGCAGGACGAGCACCCAACCTTCATTCGTAGGGATGTTTGGTATCCGTACGCCTAAAAGACCACCTAAATCTGGTCCCCACTCCATCTCCATTATATCGTTCGACGCGTTGTCTGTAATTTCCAGGTCCGGCCCTTGGAAATTGTTTACATCTGGCCCCCTTCAAGACACGCACGTTAGTATTAAATATTCCGCCTAGAAAAGCCCTCTTTTTCCAGGAAGATTGAAAGAAGAGTTGCACTTACACTCGTAGCGGTTGAAAGGCCGAGCCAAGGGCTCCGATATAACCCCAGATTTTCTCCGAGGTCCACCAGTCGATCGACTCGCTGACCCGCATCGCCAGCTCGTGAAGATGCTTCTTAGACTCAACATCCGCTGCGCTGACAGTCGTCTTGGCTACGACGACAGCGTTGCCAGAGTAGTCGAGCGGGAGGGGCGGGTGCAACCGCCTCCGAATATTCACCATGTTCACCACCGAGGTTGTCTTGATGCCACGTGAGTGGAGCCGCCGCGCCCTAGAGATGTGGCGCCAGAGCAGCGCACTGAGCACAGCCTTGTCAGTCAACCCTGGCGCTTCGGATGCCGATGGGGGCGCCGCGCGCTTGGTAGCCTGCAGGAACTCCTGGGAGATATTCCAGTAGGTGGTCGTCAGCTGGCGCAAGGTCTCCAAGGCAGGGTGAGCCATATTCCCTTCCAGTGCAATGCGGACCAGCTCCCGCAGCTTGTCTCCGACAAAACCGTCCTTCATCACCGTATAGTTTTCGAATTCGGAGATGTGCATATCGCCGCTGCCATGAGTGGCGAATGCCTGGGTCCGGTCCAGGCTTTCGGGCTTCATCATGTCCGAAACCAGGCGGCCTTCGGCAACAGCTGCAACGTTTTTGGCTAACACCTGCACTAATACAAATATGGCAGTGCCGTCCATTGCGCTGTGATGACAATTTAAAACCTATAGGATCAGTTTCTAACTTAAATCTAAGTAGATGATGATTTGAGCGTGGGTTTTATTTACCAGTATTAATCCACCAGTGATAAATGTAGCCTGTATATTCAGCACTGGACACCGTTCCCAATTCTGATGCCTCGGCTCCGGCATGATCTCCAGGGCGGGAAGGGACGCCGGCGCAAACTTTCGGCGCTCGAGGACCTCGATGTCGAGCTCAGGGTACTCGCGCACGTGAAACCACACCCCTCCACCCTCGACAGTCTCTAGCTGAGCGGTTCCGCGCTCAGGGTTGTCAGGAACGACGTCCGCGGCGAGGAATGGCATCTCCTCAATAGTGTTGACGACTCCATCCTGCAAGTCCTGGATAATGGAGTCCCTCGTGTCGACCGACTCGACCCGGAAGATCAGGGTGATGGGGCACACGAAGCGGTTGTCCGTCTGGTCGAAGGGTGGGAGCTTGGTGTAACCAGGGATTAAGGGAGTCCTGCTGGGCTTCAGAAATTGCGAAATCATAGCAGGCCGTGAAATGAATAGGGTAAACTCTTCTTGCAGAGCTGTCCCGAAAGCAGATACCAATACTAGTGGAATGCGTGTTTTAGAGGAAGATAAACAGGTTGATCACTCCCAATGGAATACTGTGATTCGAGGACAGCGTAATCATGAAAAGGTAGGATTTTCTGAATTCCGATACTAACTTTATGAAACTAGTTAAGCTTCTTGTTTTCGGTTCTTTCTCTGACCTTAACGACTAGAGGACGATCCGATATCTCGTAGTCGATGAAATTTCTATAAAGCGAGGACGGGTTGTGGGGGCTTGAGAGTACTCGACACATTTTATCTCATGACTGACGGCGTTCGCGTAGTGCGTAGTGAGTCAATGGCGATCGTATATAAAACAGTAACTCCATCAATGGAAAGACAAGGCGCGCTCTTATTAGCAATTAGTCACAAGTCAATCAAGCTAAGACAGGTTTAGGTCGGGTAATAATTGCCACCTAAGAAGACGTGTCAGAAATTTGTCTCAAGGTAGATGATGTATCAACAAAGGACAAGCAATGGGTTTAAATAAAAAAAGACAGATTTCGCAACTTCGCTTCCCAAGGCTGCCCCTTTCCGGTACGAGCTCTATAAAGGGTCAAGTTGCTTTAAGCAAAGCTGTTCTAGAGCGCTGCACTATACTGTTTGACCACGACAGACAAAAGGTGCTGTTACTAGAATAAAACATATAAGCTCTATCCAGAACATAACTTATAGATTAGCTGAACAGTAAAAGGTTGTCTCATATATGAAGGTGTGCAGAGAGATCAGCGCCTGGATAACCTGTGCCACTTATGAGCCCAGTATGTTGAATTCAATAAACCAGTCACTGTAGCTCGATCTTGTTGCAGATATCTAAGACATCCCACTCTGTCCACTAACAGAGACAGGCTCTATCCGACATAAACAGAACTGTCTTGCCCACCATACTGCCCAATTCAACTTTTCATCAACTGTGAAGTAGAAATATGAGAGAGATCTCCGCCGACTATTACGAATTCCTTGCTTATTTCCTACTAGAATAGGATTGCTTTAATTGAATTAGAGTAATAAAATCGCCCTTAACTCTCTCAAAAAGACGAGAAAAAGCGCTGAGCATGTCATCCTCGACAGGCCATGTTGGCGCCGACCAAGATGCTATTGCCATCGTAGGCATGTCGTGCCGTTTCGCCGGCATTGCAACGTCTCCCGAGGGCCTCTGGCAAATGCTGTCCAAAGGACTTACAGGGTGGACAAATAGCGGGAAGGACCGATTCTGTCTGGATTCGTTCTGGCATCCCCAGTCAGATCTTAGCGGTTCGGTAAGTGAGCAAAAGATTAGAATGATAGTCCCAACATGGAAGTTTAGAAGGTCTTACTGGGTCTACAGTTCAATACCCGTGGATTTCACCTCCTCAACCAGGATCCGGCGCTGTTCGACAATGCTTTCTTCCGGATACCAAATGTCGAAGCCAAAGCCATCGATCCACAACAAAGAATGATGCTTGAAGTTGCATATGAAGCTTTTGAAGATGCCGGAATTCGCATAGAAGATCTGGCAGGTTCCAATACAGCGGTATACTGTGCTGTGTCGCATCATGACTACGAAAAAATCTTGGGTAGAGATCCAGAAGTGTCACCAAGGTCAGTAAATTAATGGCTGGTCAGCCAAGTTGTGGCGATTTAGGGTCAATGCTAACGAAGAAAAATAGATATCGGTTTACAGGAACGGTATGGGCTAGTTACACCCCAATGTGTACTTCCAAAAAGCGTGGCTAAGTTTAAAATACCTTAGGGACCGTCGATACTCGCAAATCGCGTGTCTTACTTTTTCGACTTGCACGGGCCTAGTATGGTCATCGATGCAGCCTGTTCCAGTGGCTTGGTTGCTATACATCAAGCGTGCCAGTCGATCCGTACTGGAGAAACTAAACTGGCTCTCGTTGGAGGCGTAAACCTTATTCTCGATCCCGACCAAGTCAGCTTAATGTCGTCCATGTCGTAAGTGCGTTTGGTTAGGTTTCTCTACACCAACATTATTTGATCAAAACCACAGACTTTTATCTCCTCATGGGCGCTGCTACTCTTTTGATGCTCGGGCAGATGGGTTCGGAAGAGGGGAGGGTGTTTCTGCCCTCATCCTCAAGCCGCTGGACCAAGCCTTGCGTGACGGTGATGCTATTCGAGCCGTCATACGCGGTAGTGGTGTTGTGCAAGATGGCCATACCGCAGGCATTACCATGCCCTCCGCCGAAGCACAAATGAACATGATCAACAAAGTTTACGAACAGGCAGGCCTCAACCCAAGCGACACAGCTTATGTCGAAGCACATGGTACGTGACGAGAGATAAGTAATATCTTGGTTTACGTTCTACTACTTACCATTTAAAAGGTACTGGAACGGTTGTCGGGGATAAACTTGAAGCCGGTGCCTTGCGAGATACGTTTTGCAAAAAAACTATGGGAAGAACAACTCCTTTACTCGTTGGCTCTGTCAAGGCAAATATTGGCCATACAGAAAGCGTCGCCGGGCTGGCAGGTGTGATAAAAGCAGTTCTGATGCTTGAGAAAGGCCTCATACCACCTAACCCAACGTTTATCAAGCCAAGCGACAGCATTCCGCTTATAACCTGGAATTTGGATGTAAGTCACTTATTCAAGAGCGCTGGTATATATCACACATGTGCTGCCTAACCCTCATTTCTTTATTTACGTACATACACGAGCAAGTTCTAATGTGATGAGAAATAAGGTGCCAAAACAGTTGATTCCTTGGCCGGAGCATAAATTACGTCGAGCATCTGTAAACAGCTTTGGATATGGTGGCACAAATGCTCATGTCATCCTCGACGCTCCCATTCGTCAGGATCCAACATCATCAACTCAAGAGTCGCAACTAACAGAGAAAATACCACAGCCACAGCGGCCGCGTCTTTTTGTTTTATCCCACGCGCACGAGTTGGGAGTGAGGGAAACCGCTGCTAACCTGCGGCGATTTGTCGCCAACCTTGACGGTACCTACCGCTCCCTGGACAGCCTTGCATTTACACTCTGCCGGCGCTCGGTCTTGAATTACCGCTTATTCATTACCGCTTCCACCCAACAAGAGCTTATTGAGGGGCTCGATCGCGAAAAGACTAGCCAAAACCGAATTCATGACCATGCGCCCCCTAAGCTCTGCTTTGCCTTCACAGGTCAAGGCGCCCAGTGGGCAGGCATGGCTTGCGGCTTGCTCTCCACAAATCCGGTCTTTAAACAGTCTATGCAGCGATCCGAGGAGACGCTGCTGCAATTGGGTGCTAATTGGCAACTGATCCAAGAGCTGTCCAAGCAGGACGATAGCCGGATCAATGAAGCTGAGCTGTCTCAGCCGGTTTGCACTGCCGTTCAGATCGCGTTGGTTGATATGCTAGCGGCCTGGGACGTGTTTCCGTCGGGCGTTGTTGGACACAGCTCTGGCGAAATCGCCGCTGCTTATGCTGTCGGTATGCTCTCGGCCGAAGACGCACTGAGCGTTGCATATCATCGCGGTATGCATGTTAGGAAGCTGAAAGAACTCCATCCTAATCTCCGTGGTGCCATGCTCGCGGCGGGTATCTCAGCAGCCGATGCGCAGGCTTACCTTGTATGTGATCCTAGCGCTGGAAAGGCCATCGTTGCTTGCGAAAACTCCCCTAACAGTGTGACAATTTCCGGGGATGAGAAGGCTGTATCGATTGTTCAGGGGAAGCTAGAAGCAGATCAGCTCTTCAATCGCAACCTCGCCGTTGACGCAGCGTATCATTCTCACCATATGGAGCTCGTTCAGGAAGCGTATTGGGGATCGATAAAAAGTATCCAATGTGGTCCACGCCAGCAAGATGTCCATATGATCTCATCCGTCCATGGCGAGGAGGTCCAGGATGCCGATCTAGACGCTCACTACTGGTGCAGGAATCTGACATCGCCTGTCCGTTTCGCTGATGCTCTAGCTAAACTTCTCCAATTAACCCGAGATGAAGACCGAGGTGCGGTCATCGTTGTCGAAATCGGCCCTCACTCGGCATTAGCTGGCCCGATAAATCAGATCGTCAAGGCATCGAACCTGCAAGGAACAGAGTATCTCTCAGTTCTTGTCCGCAATCAGGATGCCAGCAACACAGCCATTGTAGCAGCTGGTAGGCTGTTCCAACTCGGATATGTCGGCCTTGGCCTAGATACCATCAACGATCCATACGGTAACGCCGAGAAACGCATCCTCTCCGACCTGCCACGGTACGGCTGGACGCATAAGACGAAGCATTGGAGCGAATCTCGCCGCAGTGAAAAATACCGATTCCGCAAGTTCCCAAGACACGACCTCCTGGGAACTGCCGCCATCGATAGCCTCTCACAAGAGCCGATGTGGAGGAACTACCTAAGCCTCCAGGAGCAGCCATGGCTGGTAGGGCACTCGATCGGAGGGTCTATCGTCTTCCCTGCCGCAGGGTACCTAGTCATGGCACTGGAGGCTCTCAAGCAAGTCACCTTGCTCGACTCAAAGCCGTGGAAGAATTTGCGAATCACGTTGCAGGATGTGAGATTTGGAAGCGCTCTGATCATCCCTGAGAACGGCCACGTCGAAACCGTTTTTGTCCTGCGAACTCACACTTCCAAGGAGTCATGGAAAGAGTTTCGCGTCTTTTCCATCACAAGCAACGGCGAGTCGGCAGAGCACTGCCACGGAATAGCAATTACTGTGCCCCAGAGTGGCCGAAAGAGGGATTTGACTGACGCTGACTCTATATCTTTCATCGATGAGGTCTCCCGACAAAGTCAAACGCGACTGGAGCGTCGTAAACTATACCGAGAGCTCCGAGCAGTAGGTATGGAGTACACTGGATTGTTTGCTGCGAGCAACGGGGAAACCAGAGCATCTCAGTCGGAGTCAATAAGCTGTTTTCCAATTCCAGACGCGCAGTCGACTATGCCCTCCCAGTATCAGCAAGCTCACTGCATCCATCCTTCGACATTGGATCTCTGCTTCCAGTCGGCGTTCCCCATTATGAAAATAGCAGGACTCCTCGGCAGCCCAGTTGTGGTTGCCTCTATCAATAGTTTAGAAATCCATACCGAGATGCCTTCTAAGCCAGGGCAGGAGCTGCACGCCTCGGCCAAGCTACAACAGCACGGTCGCTCCAAAGTGATCACGGACACAGTTGTGAGTTGTTCTCGAAACGGAAAACCCTACGTGTTCATGAAGATCAACGGATTGGTCTTCGCAGGCTCAGGTGGCTCTCTACAGACTGGAACGTCACAGCGCCCCGGAGGAGAATCTCTCACCCATCGGCTCGAATGGTCGATTGATACTGATTTTGCCGAATTGGGAACCATCACCAAGCACTGTCAACTCGAGTGGGCAGAGTTGGTGTCAAGTGGACCCAATCGCATCTGCGAAGAGTACGCCAAGATTCTCGTTCAGCAAACGATCGCGTCGGTTGAACATATAGAGGGCGAGGAACTTAAGATAAATGGTCATTTTGTCAATTTTCTTGAGTGGATGAGAGACGTCAGCAATACCAATCCGCCTGCCACTACCACGGTCGTAAAGAACTTGGAAGCACAAGTCAAAGCAGCTGGTGCTCTCGGCGAGATGCTCGTCCACATTGGACCCCATCTCGTAGATATTCTCCAGGGTAATACCGAGGCCTTGGAATTACTCCTGAAGGATGATCGCCTCTATGCCATGTACAGATATGAGAACTACAATAGAGGTAATCGGCAGCTCGCCAAGTACGTCCAGCTCCTGCAGTTCAAGAATCCGAATCTACGAATTCTTGAAATAGGCGCCGGAACAGCGAGCACCACTGTGTCGATTCTGGAGGCTCTGTCCGCAGCATCGTCCGACTCGTCGGGAATGCCCAGGCTGGGCGGCTACACTTTCACCGACATCTCCACAGGCTTCTTGGAAAAAGCCCAGAACAAACTCAGCAAGTACGGCAAGTTGATAGAGTTCCAGAAGCTCAACATTGAGGAACCCCCAGCGCAGCAGGGCATCCAGCCGAACTCGTACGACCTAATCATTGCAACCAATGTCCTGCATGCGACTCGTGACGTGAACAACACCTTGCGTAACGTTCGTAGCCTGCTGAAGTCTGGTGGTCGCCTAGCCTTCTTGGAATTCACGGTGCCAACCGTGCACACCGGCCTGATCTTTGGCACTCTTCCGGGTTGGTGGCTGTCCGACGATGGCCGGAAGGGGAGCCCACTCTTAGACGTATCGCACTGGGACGAGCGCCTTCGCTGTTGTGGTTTCTCAGGGGTCGAGGTGGAACTACTTGATTTCTACACAAAAGCTGAGCACGAATTGAGTCTTTTGATATCGACAGCGGGCCGAGAAGAAAAGCTACTGGACGTTGAACCCGCTGTTATCATGGCTGGGAAATATCAAAGAAATTTCTCCATCCCCTCAGACCACAGTAGCTCCGATGACGAATCACTAGTATTAGTTGATCTTAACACTCCAGATGCAGAAACGGTAGCAACAACCATGGGCTCCAGCTCACCATCTGACGAGGAGTTTGATGACGGTCCAATCGTGCAAATCGTACACAGCGAGTCCGAGGAAGGCATCGCTGACCACCTCACAGCGTTATTTCGCAGAGTTAAAATACCTGCCAAGAAAATTGACCTGGCTACCAGTCAAGTGGACTACGGCCAGCCAGTGGTGGTACTCCTGGAAGTAAAGGACCCATTCTTGGCTAGATGCTCGGAGAGTGAATGGGACCAAGTGCGGCAAATATGTCACCTGTCAACAGTTGTACTCTGGGTCACCACTGGAGCTGCCGTTGAAAGCTCCAACCCGACGTCGTCTCTCATCACCGGGCTCTCCCGCTGCATCAGATCCGAGCACCACTCCGCCAAATTCGTCACCCTAGATCTCGAAGCCAGGTCGGATCAAGAGCAGACTCTGGAATGGGAGCTCGCTGTTTGTCGACACATTTATAAAATCTCTCAGAGAATTCTCCACGGCCTATATACTAAGCTGGAGCCATTGGTCGAGGAATGGGAGTACGCCATTCGTGGGGGGGAGGTCCTGATACCTCGCCTCGTCGCAGATCACAACATGGACACCTACATCCGCGACAATGTGTCCCACTACCACCCGCAGCATGATAATAAAGTGCTCCAATCAGGTCGCGCCCTAGGTTTGAACATTCAGACGCCAGGGCTCCTGGACACGCTGTACTGGGAAGACTCAGAGAGGCACTCGCGGCCTGTGGGATCAGAGGAAGTTCGAGTTGAGCTTGAATTCATTTCGCTCAACTTCAAAGACGTCATGATCGCCATGGGACAGCTGGACGGTCACCGTGCATTGCTCCTAGAAGGCAGCGGTAGGGTCATCGAAGTTGGGGAGGGCGCCTCGGGCCAGTTTGACGTCGGGGAAGCAGTCTACGTGCTCGACTTTGACGGCGTTGCGACGACGTCCAACATCTGCTGCTCCAACGTCCATCGGGTGCCTCCACATATTAACCTCGAGGTCTCCGCCGCGGTCGGCATTGCCTACGCGACAGCCTACTACGCCTTGGTTAGCCGGGGCCAACTCCAAGCCGGGGAGAGGGTCCTGATCCACTCAGGGGCCGGCGCGGTTGGTCAAGCGGCGATTACGTTGGCGCAGGAGGTCTGCGGGGCTGGTGAGATATTTGTCACAGTGGGCAGCAACGAGAAGCGCGAATTTATCAAGAACAAGTTCAGCATCCCGGAGGAGAACATATTTTCCAGCCGCGGGCTCGATTTCTACCAAGGCATACTCCAGCGCACCGCAGACGAGGGCGTGGACGTTGTGATAAATTCGCTCAGCGGCGAAGCTTTGCAGAAAAGCGTCCAACTGCTAGCCCCACTGGGTAGGTTTGTCGAGATTGGCAAGAAGGATCTGTTGTCTTCGCAATCCAGACTAGAGATGCGGCATCTCGAGAGGAACATACAATTCTCGACGGTGGACTTAACGCTACTCGGGCGAAGACAGCCAGCTCAGCTTCGCCAGGTCTTCGCTACTGTATTTGATCTGCTCACCCAGGATAAGATTGCCATTATCAATCCCATAAAAGCTAAATCCATTTCCGAAACGGAAGAATCTTTTAGAATAATGCAAACTGGGCAGCACATGGGCAAGCTACTGCTCAGAGTCTACCCTAAGGCAAACATCCCAGTGAGTTTTACCTATATCAAACAGCATATGTGATAAATTGAAATCTAATGTTGTCTATTTAGGTACAACCGCAGAAACCAACAGCCGTAACGCTCAGTGCAGATAGTTCGTATTTGGTGATCGGTGGCACTGGAGGTCTGGGTAAAGCAACACTCCGACTCCTAGCCAATCTCGGTGCGAAGAGGCTTGTAACTATCTCACGCTCCGGCCTAGACAGCCAGACAACGAAAGAAGTGCTCCAAGAAATGTCGTCAAGAGGAGTCGAAATCACTATACACAAGGGAAGTGTACTGGACAAAGCTTTACTCAGAAGCGTAAGCGGACAATGTAAAGAGCATCCTATACGTGGTGTTGTTCAAGGAGCGATGGTATTACAGGATTCCCGGATAGAAGAAATGACATATGACCAGTGGCGAGCAGCAATCGATCCCAAGGTCTCGGGCACTTGGAACATACATGAAGTCTTTGGAGAGACGCTCGAATTCTTTGTTCTTTTTTCGAGCAGCGGCGGCATCATCGGGTCTTTCGGCCAAGGAAACTACTGCGCAGGTAATACTTTCCAAGATGCCTTTGCTCGTTATCGAGCAGGCATGGGCCTACCAGGTAAATACTAATCCTTTTCATGCTCACCCTTTTCATGCTTACTTTAATGAATACCGGATACAGCACGTACAGTTACTTACATTTATTTTCTAGGTCGCTCAATCAATATCGGGTTCGTAGAGGGCGAAGGCTACACTGCAGAAAATGAAACCGCGGCACACTTTGTCAGACGCCAGGGCTTGACGCCGTACCGACTCCAAGAGTTCCTAGTGACGGTCGAAGAGGCGATCAAAAGACCCATCGGGGCTACGCCGGCCAAAGCTCAAGTGCTCTGTGGCATAAGTAGGGCTGACCCGGCTTCTAGCTCCCAAGAGGCAGCTCTGCAGAGGCCGGACCCCAAATTTTCCCATATCTGGAGGATCAAAGGTGCTGCATCTCAGGACCAGCGGACTTCATCAACATCTGCCTGCCAGATCGATGTTCAGGCCACACTACGCAGTTGCACGAGCGCCGCCGAGGCGTCAGAAATGATCCTGCAGGCCATCAAAACAAAGCTTGCCCGCCTCCTAGCTGTCCCAACCGAGGATATCTTGGTCGACCGGTCAGTTGCTAGCCATGGCATAGACTCGCTCGTGGCTGTGGAGCTTCGAAATTGGGTCTTGGCTTTCCTGGAAGCGCACGTCCAAACGTTTGAGCTGATGAGCCCCATGTCCTTCACTAATCTGGCATTACTCATCGCCAAAAGGAGCCATTTAATCCTACCTAGGGTATTTGCGGAGGAGACGTAAGAACATCTTCAGCTCTTATACATGAGAGAAGCTGCGAGACGGAATACACCAGTGATGAACGCAGGCGCAGTATATCTCTCACATTGGCAAACTCACCCAACCTTACACTCGCAACATTTCTCATCTGCCACCACACTCGGAGACGATGTCACCAAGCATGATCTGGAAACCTACTCGCAGCATTTCATTTGCGCCATTAGATCCGGAGGTGATGTCACCAACCACTCCCTGGAATCCTGACTGGCTTCTAAGATTACACTTAATAGGATAGATGGTAAACCAACCATTAAATGATGAAACTGACTACATTTAACAATAGGAAGTATGCTAATGTGAAACTTTACCTTAGAGAGTTAAAGACAAAACAAAATGAAGTATCATTATATCTAGCTCATCCTTCGCCTCACCGCAGCAAGGAGCTGCGATTCCACTCTATGCCCATTGGCACGATGGAGACTATTAGCCAGAGGATACGCAAACTTGTGTATGGCAGAGCGGGATGGGATGCCCAATTCTCTTAAGTCTATAGTCGTATGTACAATTTACACCTATAAAGGACATTATGACAGCCTGTTACAAAACTAAAAAGCGATGAGCATAAGCTAAAATATAATCTAACCTAAACAGTAAGGTATCGAATTATTTTTAGTTGTGCCTCGCGCAGGTGAGCCTCGCTGCCCTTGCCTCTATTTTGTAATGGTGGCTACCTCAACGACTAGAGGTAAACCACTTACTTCCCCCCGAGGTCAGCTAGCCCGGACTCCCCATTCGCAAACTTCGTAGTCAGCGCATGCGACAAAAACGTATTAAACCACCAACTGAGCGAACTCGCCTGACCCCTCCTCACAAACCCAGCACCCCCGGTCAAGGTATCATTAACCACATTCCTTGCCGCGATGTCCACATTCTGTTTATTGATGTGAATTAGCCCCTTCTGGTGGCGGTTTATGGCGGCGTATATCGTCTCGTAGAGTGAGTTTGGAGGCAGCTCTAGGTCTTTCCGATTGTCGGGGTTATTCCCAGTGGTCTCTACGCCGCCGAGTACTACTGTGACGACCCGCACGCCAAAGGGAGCCATCTCAAGACCTAGAGTCTCTGAAATTCGCGTCAGGGCGGCTTTGGAGCTGCTATATATGCCTGTATCAGAGTCTAAGCCAAGGTTCTTAAGCGTCTATGGAGCAAGTCACCACTTACCCTGCCAAGCAAAAACCAATTCGCCAGAAACGGAACTGATATTGCAGACAGTTCCCTTCGATTTGATAAGCATCGGTGCAAAAGCCTGCATCATCAAAAGTACCGCCCAAACATTAGTATCATACACCCTCTTTGCCTCCTCCACCGAGGTGTCAAGCAGCGGCATGATAATAGCGATGCCAGCGTTGTTGACGAGTATATCGAGAGACCCTCCCGTTAGCTTCTTGACGGTTTCGGCGCATTGACGAACGGATTCTTCAGATGTGACGTCGAGCTCGAGGATCTCTATGTCCTGTAGTCCCTCTAAAGATTTGCCTTTGGATTTGTTTCGTAGTGTTGCGAAGACCCGGAAACCCAGGGCTTGATAGGCGTTTGCCATTGCTTCTCCTAGCCCACCTTTGCTGCAGCCGGTGATCAGGACTGTTTTTTGCGGCATACTTGCTATTGGAGGTGGGAAGGAGGATTGGTTGTATAAAGTGAAGAGTTGAGTTGATGGTATGAAACTTTGATAATATGAAGATTTGGTGATATGGGTACTTGAATGTAAGAGAAAAGACGAATAGCGAAGTTGAGTTGGTACTGAGATAGATAATATAGGCAACACTTAGTTTATATATATTCCGGGCTTAGAAATGCTAATTAGGTTTATTAGTGAGCAATCGGACTTCAAGAAGTTATTTCCGCTCGCAGTACTCGGAGATGATTGCGTATCATCTCCGGTCTATGAGCTTTGTACGCGTGTTTCTGTATTCCCAGGTTATCGTGTGAGCAAATTGCAACATCAGGGGTGCAATAGGTGCTAATCAAGTGTATTTTTAAGCTAATAATTTAGTAATATGTTATTTATATTAGTAGATCCAAGTCATAACGAAGGCATCAAAACACATGTAATGAAATCACAGTTATTATAATTTTAATCGGGACGAAATATGACCATGATACGTAGAACTGTGTTTTATCATTATACCATTACTACCCAATATAAAAATATTATAGCAAGAGATTTACATATTATTTACATCATCCCATCTACTCAAAATTAAATAACATATCATTCCATCACCATAAACCTGGTAACCGGATTTCACTCCTGAATCCCGCCCATGCACCCGTCGTCCTTTCTACTCGGCACCACATTTCCCCGCCCCGAGACCACCTTCCACCAATTACATTGCTCTACCACGCTCCCCAACCAATCATATCTCACCACGCACGGGGATAACTCAGCGGATTTCAGCTGCTAACTCCGCCCTCCTAACGCCCCTTCATCCATTTCCCATTTCTTCGGATTCCGGACTTCCACCTTCCTACCATGACCCGTTCTCATTATTTCAGAGACCAGTGCTATGGAGAGATCCCGACAACCCGTTGGCCACCAAAGCACGTATGGACAAGCGTGCGTGCACTGTTACAAGGCGAAGTGCCGGTGTATTCCTACTTCCCGGGGTGATAGTTGTGAGAGGTTGGTATACACCTCATCCCATGTCGGCAATTCTGCACATGACTAATGAAACCATAGATGTCAGCGTCTAAGAAAGGAGTGTCTTCCCTCGAACTTCAGTCGCCGCCGCAATGGCGGTAGAGCTGAAGCGTCTGATCAGCGAATCGCGCAGCTTGAGGGGAGGATCGAAGTTATGATATCGGCGATGCAGGCGATGGCTGGCTCGACAGGGGCTTCCACTGAGGTAGCTGAGGCTTTGAGGATGCTTAGTGGGGAGGCGGGGGTAGTGTCTACGTTTAGCTCTGACGAGGTAACAGCTGGTTCTGTCGGGACTAATGGAAGTATTAGGGGAGTAGTGACGCCTTCAACGGACCCAGCGCCTTTAGCACCGAACCACACGGATTTCTCGTTGCTATCCCCGTCCGACCTATTATCACCTCAAGCAGAGCAGAGTCTCCAGTTCTTCCTCACCTCAATGCTGCCCTACTTTCCCTTCATCGCCCTCCCCCCCACCACCACAGCCCTCCACCTCCACCAAACCCACCCCATCCTCCTCCAATCTATCCTCACCATCACCACTTTCTCAACCCGCCACCGTCTATCCCTCCTCAAATCCTTAAAGCGCGTCTTATTCACCTCTGCTCTAATGGAGGTGCAGTCGAATATCGACCTACTTCTGGGGTTGCTGACATACCTCGCCTGGAGCAGCGACGCCTTCCTCGGCCGCGCGGACTTGGTGTCGCGGCTCATGATGCTGGCAATGTCGGTGGTGTACGACATGCGCCTCTTCAAGCCGCTGGAGCC
Source organism: Pseudogymnoascus sp. BL549 (assembly GCA_001630585.1). NCBI lineage: Eukaryota > Fungi > Ascomycota > Leotiomycetes > Thelebolales > Thelebolaceae > Pseudogymnoascus > Pseudogymnoascus sp. BL549. Next base: position 2,312 of record LNAR01002065.1, on the reverse strand, counting down.
GGATACGAGGTTGATGGTTTTGATGACGCAGGGGAGGGAAGATGGGGATGACGAAGATGGGAGGTCGGTGGTGGGGTTTCTGGAGAGCCAGAGGGCGGTGTTGGCGTGTTTTGTTTTGAGCAATAAGTATGCTTGCGCCTTATCCCTTATAACTGAGTGGCAGGAGCGTAAATTTGTAAAAAGGATAAAATTGCTGACTTATATGTTACACTATAGTATATCATCCCACCTCGGCCGCATCGACGCCCTCCGCTGGACGCCGCAAATGGAAGAAGCCCTCCGAATCATCGAGGGAAACAAATCCTGTCCCTCAGACGAGGCATTCGCATTCCAAGTGCGTCTACAACTGCTAAAGCAGCGTGCATCGCATATCCGAGAACAGAACGAGGCCGGGACTGCGGCGGCGACGACTTCGGTACCTGGGCTGATTTATCTTAAGGCACTGAGGGGGGATTTACAAGGGCTGATGGCTTCATTTCCTTCCGATCTCGTGCAAAGAGGTAGGTCGTTACCCATGTATCTATCCTAGTCGAGTACGTGATTTCTAACAAGGCGTGACCGCAGGTGCATTCATCACACACGCCCACTACGTCGACCTCTATATAACCCACCTCACCTACACCATCTCCCCCAACTCGCCTCCCCTCTCCCTATCCTCTCCCCCTGGCTTCACGCGCCTCACCTGCCTCTGGGGCTCTGTGGAAGCCATCGCATCTTGGCTTGCCAACTTCCACACCCTCCCCCCAGCCGACCTCGTTGGCCTCCCCTTCCACTTCTGGAGCCAGATGATGCTGTGCGTGGTGGTTCTAAAATACCTCTCTGTGCTCGAGGATTCGGGGTGGGATAGGGCGGAGGTGAGGCGTGCGGTGGATTTGGTGGCGGTGATTGAGTGGATGGTTAGGAAGCTGGATCGGGTTGCGGTGGAGGCGGGGCTGGAACAGTGTGAGGACAGTTTGTTTGCTCTGCTGTCGAAGATGTTGGAGAAGTGTAAGGTGTGGGCGGCGGTAAGGCTGGATAGGGCGGAGGATTGTCTGATGAGGAGTGTAGAGGAGACCGGGCTTGGCCAGGGAGGGAGTCGGGGGGAGGGTCAAAGCAGCGGTAGCGGCAGTATACCGGATTTCGAGCAGATGATGTGGATGCGGGAGATGGATTTAGGGAATGATCAGTGGCTAGATGAGGCGTTGGGGTTGTCTGGGCCATTGGTTTTTTAGATGCGGTTATCCGACAGTGCAGAGATTGACATGCCGTGGGCAGTATACGCAGGATAAGTAGGAGGTGTAAATCGTGCAATGAGATAGATAGGCGCACATTTAGCCGCAATGTTTTTGCACACTACTTAACAGAAGACTTTATACAATAATTGGAATACTGCGAAACCTGCGAGACACTAGCCCATGTATCCTCCTGTTTTGTAATAACCGTGTACGTTTGATGGTTTTGTGTTGTGATGTTGTCTTCTCCTAAAAGCAGCATTAGTCTCAGCCTACTTACTCAGTACAGCAATTGGTTATCATGTTTCCATTAACAGAAACCGCAAGGTTGTAGCATTCAGCGACCAGCGCCAACAGATGCCCAATTCTCTTGAGTCTATGGTCGTATGTGAGTATTCTTGTGCTGGTAAGACACTATATATGGCTGTTGTGTTGTGTTCGGTTCTACAGGCGGGGCTAGTTGGTTTTATAAAGCTGTCAGGAATTGGCCAGGGAAGGAAAAGTATTTTCGGAGCATAAATTTGTACGCTTCTCAAGTTTACAATATGTCAAACCCAACTCTAATAAGAACGCTATATATGGTACTGTAGATATGCGGAGGATTCAGGTGTGTGGAATATACCACGATCAAGGGATAGAATGCTTGCCGCGATAGCAGCACTGTGAAGTCCATTTTGGAAATGATAATGAGAACCACCAAATAGTGAGGTCAACTTAAAAGGAAACAAAACCGAGTCAAAGCCGACATATCACATTCCAACCCCCGAAGCCATCAACAAAGACCGCTCCTTGAGCTACATCTTGAAACCATCCAAAAAGTCTAGGTCATAACTTCATTCTCATTGTCCACATCGTTCCAAACCGCGCATGGAATATTCCCGTCTCTTTCTCCCACAAACCTGCTCATCTTCTTTAAATAACCTCAGTCCAACCTCCACCTTCTCCCAACACACCTCTCTCTCTATCCATCTACCCGCCTCAACCTCAACCACCACCACCCAACCAACCAACCTCACCACAACCTCAAACAACTCATCACAACCCCAACAAACCCTCTCTCCCCCCAATGCCTCCCCAAACCACCTGCCCCCCCTGCACCCT
>LNAR01002064.1:0-59674 GCA_001630585.1 Pseudogymnoascus sp. BL549 | reverse complement strand
GAGAGAGATGCGTATTATGGGGCGATGGGAAGGGAGCTGAAGAAGGGGTTGGCGGGGCCGACGCCAGGAGAGGTGAGCAAGGGCGGAGAAGGGGAGGGGTTTGACGAGGAGAAGGCGAAGGCGAACTTCAGGCTTGTAGTTGTGAGACCAGCAGAGGTGGAGTGTGTGGACCTTACGGACCCTGAGAGTTCAAAGAGGTGGATATATACATTCGTGGAGAGGGAAGGCGGGAAGGGGGACTGGAAGAGGGAGGAGTTGAACCCGTGAGGACCTTGATTATCTAAAGATTGGAGAGGGGGAGCTGACAGGTGGCGAAGTGGATTAGGGAAAACCATGCGTGTTGGAAATCTATAGACAGCTGAGGTGGAACATCAATGCATATGAGACTCAGGGGCAAAGGCTTTGGAATACTCGAGAGAAAAGGGGGAAGGTAGGCCGACAGAGAAGGGGCTGACCACACACGGGAGAAACAACATCTGAGACCGCGATTCTGAGATGTAGAACTGGGAGCCAAAGCGCCTGTAACCAAAATAGAGCACCGGGCGCTTGCTTATTCAACCTATTCTTCTGGACCACTGAACCTCCCACAGGGGCCATCGTATCTGCACAGCTTGATCAATGAGGAGTTTGAACGTTACGCTACCAGTGCTGGTTTGGAGCCATTGGCATGACCACAGGAGCTCGCATAATGAGGAGTACAAACCGTCTGTGCATTGTGTAGTCCGACTGGATTAGGCTAATAAAGTTGCTCAAGCGAGAGAACACATCCTTACCGCAATCGGTGCGCTCGAGCTTCGACAGTCGAGCAGTCGCACGGGACGTCACTGACGCGGGATGGAACACTGGCAGACGTGTCTTTGGTTGGTTGTACCAATTTTCGCCGTGGGGATTTGGGAGCTGAGGCGTGGAGCCAGGATTTTCTAGGGTCCTGATGGGCAATCGACACCTCCTCAACTGTTGCATGATGGACAGAGGAAAGATTGCCGACTCGCTTCTGTGCTGATGCTGCAGGCGAATTCTTCAGCGGGCGGGGGGGGGGAAGACTGCGAGGCGGTGTATGGGTATTTGGGGCAGAGCATGGCTGTGGGAGAATGGCGTGCATTGAGGTGGAGTTGCGTGAGAAAAGCGAGAGGGATGCCCTGTACGCACATATGCAACCGTGACTCGTCTTCTTGGCCACAGAGGTCGTCTAGGACCCTTCGCTGGCTTGGAGTCTCATTCTGCAGCGCCATCCGCCGTGCATGGGAAACGCACTCCACGAGTACACTCGAGTACCGTGTTGGCGCAAAGCGGCACAATTCCACGGCGTAGCAAATACCTTGGCAGCCATGCAGGAAGAGTTGGAGAAAGAGGAGAGGTATGGCGATCTACTCGCTAGGATCGGGCGGAATGGTTCCCCGATTACGCTTGTCTCGCCCGTCTCTGGCAGCATCCAACAAATCCCACACACAATATTTCTCTGGGGTTTTCAGCCGCTTGGTAGCGGAGACATCGACAGGAAATCTACCAGATCCGAGATTGATGAGAAACGGGGATTGTGGTCTCGGTGCTGCTGTGCTACAGGGAGATAAATTGACGGCGGACACCCCGAGGCCTTGTGCGACGAGAACAGTGTTGGTCCCATTAAAGCACTCTATTAATGCGTGCGCCTTAACCGCTGTGACTGGGATGTCTCCGTTAGGTATGCAAGCGAATGGCACAGTGATATGGTGTCTGTCTACATGTGCCGTTAGGATTCGCAACGGGGCGTGCTTAGCGTCGGAACCTCGTGTGGATGAGGATGGCAACAGTCCTCCAGGTACTGTACTGGAGTAGCCCTTCGCGTGGTGGAGATGTGATATGCACCATCTGCACAATCGAATCTCTGGGCAGGCAGATCTACTTGCTTCTTGTGTTTCGAGTTTGCCGATGCCATTGCAAGTCACAGGCAGCTCATTGGGCATACTGGAAGCGAGCGATGTTGGACGAATACGTGTTCTCCGACGACGTTGGAATTACGCGGGGATCTTTGGAACCAAGTGAGAATACTGCTTGCTCATGGCTGTGATGTACAGAATACACGGCGAGATATTGTGTGTAATGCTGCGCCGAGTGCCCATGAGCCCCACGAGACGAGAACCGCTCGTGTGCAGCGTGGCAGAGGCGAGCATGCTAGGGAGACTCACACTGCGGCCCGTCGCGATGGGCTTCCTTTAAGCAGGCTATAGTACACAGTACGTACTAGAGATGTGAGACTGGCCCACCCTTCCCGGCTTCTGGCTGTACTAGTACCTCGAGAAACAAAGGAAGGCAGGCATTTGCCTGTCATGTCACCGTTGATAATATATTCGAGATTGCAGAGCATCGGGGTAAGCTTCACATATTGCTCGTCTGGTTTCTGCCGTAGATCGCAGTTCGTGGGAGAAGAAGGTAGAATCTAGAATATAGCTTGAATACGGAGTACGACTCGTGGCTAACGGGGGGGAAGGAGGGGGTCCAGAGTTACAGACACAGACACGCATATTCGTGCATATTCGTACATACAATACGCATGGCAGCATCGCAACGTATGGCAGGAAGAGCAGGTATAACATGCAATTAATATGAATATATATGTATGTACGGTGTTATAGTTGGATACTATAGTACGTCCATGGAGAAACATCGTCGCAGATCCTCCCCCTCTCCACCTCTCCACCTCAAACATCCTCCCATTCTTAGCTACGAGAGATATTTGTGGTTGGCCCATCTCGGTGTGCTCGTACCGGTGACATTCCTCCGGTCTCCCATATGGTTCCCTGCGAAGTACTGCAGAGTACATACATGCGTAGATTACATACTCTGCGCTCATACATAACCCCTCCCAACCCCCCGAGTGCGACAAAACTTTCGACTGCGAATCTACCGTAGTACGGATACATACTTTCAATCTCTTCCTCCTCTCCCCTCATCGTCACTTCCTTCTAAACATCTTCGAGAATTAGGGCCGAGTGGGGGTTGTTGGGAGATTACCCTTCACTGTCGGATATTATTGTTCGTGGCAACCGATACGACCAAAGCTTGCCAAGCACCGGACAGGGCGAACCTCCACGCCAAGCAGCGATCACTCGGGCAGGGTCGAAGCCAGCGCCTCTGGTGCAACCGAACCTCAACTTCCTCAACGGCCAACACAATCTTCATACCCATACGATTGCAAACCGCCAGTTTCAAACTACCACCTCGTTTCTACCTGACATCCATGCGCCTTTGAGAGATATGGCCTCTTCGTAAGGGCGTGTCTCCTGCAACAAGCCGGACATTCGAATTACGTCAAAGCACCGCAACCTCCTAGGAGCCGACGACACAACGAGACTCCTTGTCCTCACTCAACATACACGATTGCAACACGAGAGGACCATGGCAGCATCCAGCATGGATCCGCTCAACCACCTGATCAAGTCGATACCCGACTGGCAGGTTCTTCTCGATGACCTCAATGGCAAGATAGCACGGCGGCAGGGTGAACTAGCCGAGGCCGAGAGCAGCAGACCCTCGACGCGCTCATTGCGGAATAAGGGTTCTACGGAGTCCCTGCGACCGAGAGAAGACACCGAGGCCATACCGGAGGATACCGACATTCCCATGAATTTTGCTACAGATACCCCAAACACAAATAATGACTCTCCAATCCCTACAATCACCTTGCCCAGCAACGGCATGGCACCGCCTCCAGCCAATGCCGACAACTCCCCACGAACCCCCCAACGCAACGCATCCAATCGTCTCCGCGGGGCCATCGCAAAGGGTCTACCCGCACTCACACCACCCGTCCTCCGCAAGCGCAAGACCGAGTCCCTAGCCTCCGCCGAATCTGGGAAGCCAAAACACCGAACCCGCTCCATGATAATCGTCTACTACGACTCGGCCGTGCAGAGCGACTTCGAGACCCTCGTCAAGTTTATTAGCGGCTCCCGCAACAACATGCGCAAGGGAAAGATGGCCGCGCGGATGGCGAGCATGCGCATGATGGCTGATCTGGGAGCACTGGGCGATGAGCCAGAGGCGGAGCTGGTTGTGGATAGATCCCCAGCGGCTGCTGCGGGGGCTATTGCAAGTGACTCTGCCAACGGCACGAATCCTCTGATGGCTTCTTCATCGCCTGGTGACGAGGATGATGAGGGACTACCATTACCGGCGTTGAATTTTGTATCAACGCGTCGCATGGGGCCGATGAGGGAATTGTCGTCTAACAGAGCTCTTCGTGCGGGCCCAGGCATGCCGGCTGTGAGACGCGCTGGGCAAGCTGGTGCTAGCCCTGCTGGTGCTAGAACACCCTCAGGGCCATCTGCGCTGGGCTCGAGTATATTTGACGAGCTGGACAGTGGGCTTGAGTGGTGCCAGAGCATGTGCGAGCATGCTGCACATCAGTTCCTGCGTGATGGGCAATGCACCTCGGAGATTGAAGGGATCAAGTCACGACTGCAGGAGGTCTGGGATAGAGCTGGAGAGGAGATCAAGGCGGAAGGAAAGGGAGCGGAAGTTGGTACGGACAAGGTCCCGAACGAGACGACGGATGGGAAAGCTGACAATGTCAGAGCGGGTGATCAAAGTGGAGCTACTGCCTCTGCTGCCGCCGCTACATTGAAGCCAGAACCCCAGCCACCACGAACTCTAAAGCAGATCCAGATCAGGAGGGAAGCGGAAAAAATGTTTGAGAAACCGGAAAAGCCAGCACAAAAGCCGGCGCAAAAGTCATTAGAAACGGCCGCGGAAAAGCCGCCTAAGGGGTTGGAAGCGAGACCCGTCGAAAAAGATGGCATATCGGCCATCGAGGTCGACGATGTTCTAGAAGTAGACGACGCAATGGAAGCAGATGATGATGATGTGGTCGATGAGGAAGCTTACAGGAAGGAGTACGCTGCCATCATTGCGCAGAACTCAAACTACCGGCGGCGACCGACCCGCCGTTAAGAGGTCCAACTGCAAGTCGTATGGCCTATGGATTGGGCAACAAGGGGCGAAGGATTTTGTGGTGATCGTTATAATTGGATCGAATCCCGCCCCTTCACGAGAGAGCGAGTTAGCGAGCGATATTTGTTGCATGGGAGAGCGTGGCATCAGTTTTTTTTGGGGCATCCGGCGTCCCGTTTATTTACGTGCGGCATTATATCATATTTATAGTGAACCGATCACTTGGAGTTTGAAGGGAGGTGGAGGTGGAGCGTTCGACTTTATTGGGCGAGAGAGAGAGACCGGATTACCATCCATAGATTTAGTAACTTCACAACTATGCCAACCGTTCCAGCCGTTCCAACATACCCTTGCTGTGCTGAAATGCGCCGTACCTGCACGAGGCCCGAGACAGTTATTTGTCGCATGATATTATTATGGAATTGGGATTATCGGCGGTGGGGGTTGCGTGGGGGGCACTACAACGCTATTAGTGAGCAAACCCCACTCTGATACGCCCGACGGGGAGCCTCGTCATTGGGGACGGGCGCCCCCTGATTCTCGCAGCCCAAAGGGGCGTAAATGCCCCCTTTCTCCCCAGGCCACCCCGAACAGTCCAATTTGCCGCTCGGCGACGCCTAAAAAAACGGCCGCAAGCTGCGTTAGTTAGTTCTTCTAGTTCTTCTAGTCCTTCTAGATACCCTAGGGCCGATCTCCGGGTTCTTAGACGGGCGCCAGCGGTGCGGTGCGAAGGAAAAGTGTGGAGAGTGGAAGGAGTTGGCGGTGTTTTGGCGCCCGGTAATGGGGAGATTACTCTGCGCAGCCTTGTGGTTTAAGCTTTTTTTTACGTGGGGTGTGCTGAGGTAAGTCGGGTTGTGTGGGGGGCGAAAGACGGATCCAAAGCCAGACGAGGCCCTGTGGATTACTGAAAGACCGTCCCGGCTTCGGTTCGCCGATCGAGAGAACGCGACTCGCTTTTGCCCTGTTCACCGATAATTCCTTCTGAGGGCTAGATTCGAAGCACAGGCGCCGATATTACATGACTTTGTAAGAAAGGCGGTTGCGTGCGAAGGAGGCTAAAAACGGGGCTTTCCACCTGTCGTCCCGGTCGTCGCCCTTATATGGACGCTTGTCCTCGAACTGCGAAAGGTTTGGCTATGAGCAAGGCTGAACCGAAGATCTCTTTAAGTATTGGAAAGTTCGACGCCAAATATTGCCATACGACAAGCAAGCAACATGCCTGACAGCGTAAGCTACTTAACTGCACACTAGCCTATACTTGAACGAATGCCGGGCATATCCACGAGCAAGCCCACTAACACCGCACCGTAGGACAAGGCCAATCTGGCTCGCATCCGCGACAACCAAAGGCGGTCCCGAGCACGCAGGAAGGAGTACCTCCAGGAACTCGAAGGCCGCGTCCGCCAATGCGAACTCACCGGCGTAGAAGCCAGCTCCGAGATCCAGGGCGCGGCGCGTAAAGTAATCGAAGAGAACCGGCGCTTACGTCTGCTGCTCGCCCAGCACGGTCTTAGCCTCGACGACACCAGCGATGACGATGGTAGCCAACAATGGGCGGCGGGTACACCTAAGAGTGATGAAGCACAAGCTCTGGAGACGCTTTTGAGCATTCAGCGATGGAAGTGCGGCGAGACACAAGGGTCGCCGCCTGAGACGGGGCCGGCGACTACCATGCCTGGCGAACAGAATATCGATATGGTTGCGAGCCCGCCGCCTACCACACAAGCGGTGTGGATGCCGTCGCCGGAGAGCATGGAGGACCGGGGAGCGGAGCAGATGGAGAACTCGGGCTTGGGCCTGAATACATTACAAACGGGATGGGCAGCATCGCCGGATGAGATGCAATATCAAGAGCTTCAGAAACTGAGCGGAGAATCTGACCCGTGCACACCAGTATCTTCATACAGCTTCTCCAACCAGTGCTGTGGGGGGAATAGCTGTACCTCAAATCCAAGAGAGCAACAGCCACCAATCCAGCAACAATCTCAGCTACAGGCTGGAAGAATGCCTGTGGCAATTAACATGCTGGGACCCATGTCGACTCACGAGGAACAAAGAAAGGCCTTCGACTTCGCAGTGCAGGCCCAGATCGACCCGAACCAATACCGCTATCTCCAGCAACTACAAGCTCTCTATGACCCCTCCAAAGCCCTTTACGATCCTAACAAACCTATTTTCGACCCCTCCATGACTGCTGCATACCAGCAGGCCCAACCCCGACAAATCCAGCTACCAGTACGACCCGGGCCCTCATTCCAAACCCCACCATACGTTGTCGGTCCCCCTAGATCTACGCCAAGTGCCCAGGCCATTGGGACAAATAGCTGCATCTATGCCACCGACATGATTACCGCGATAGCAACCAACGCTCTCCCATCTGACGTCCGAACTGACTTGGGATGCGCACCACAATGCGGCACGGATTGCGAAGTGAGCAACCACGTCGTTTTCGACGTCATGGATCGGTACTCCGGCCTTGGACGCTGATGCTTTCTTTCGTTGCTTTTATTTTGTGCCGCATTCAATGATACCCGTGAGATTTTTCTTGGTTCTGCCTTCTTTCCCATGTACGACAAATTTGTGGCGTTTTATTTTTTATTCTACATTCCACAAGAGTCTTTGTCTGTTCTCCGGCTGCGATTTACATCTCCAACCCATTTCGAAATATTAGATGCACTAGGAGATAATTGTACGATGCGAAAACAATGATGTGAAATAAAATGAAAGAGAGTTGAATACTACCCTAGCTGGGTTTTTTTGGGGGGGGGGACAAAGGCTTGCTTGCCGGATGCGAATGTGCCTTTATTCGAAATTGCTGAATGGGACAAATGGCGCCGCCGAGGGCTTACGCTTCCGGCAACAAGAAGCGTAGCAAGCTCTCCTTTGTCTGCGAAATTCACTCCAAAACCCCCTGATAGCTGCTTGATGGCGGCGGTGACAAATTGATTATTGCGATTTGGGCTCGGTGAAACGAGAAGACCTTAGATCATATTATAACCTCTGTATTTGCAAGGTAAGTGTACGGATACAGGGCTGCGCTGTCTATGCCGACCACCTGGTAGTCTAATAGGATAAAACACTGACTCTTATACCGTTTAGATGGCGAACCAGCCGCCAAACATCGTCCAGCCGGATGATATGAGGGGTGCTCCTGATCCACGATATGCAACGCCCTTTAACCGAGTCTTTGATGTGTATAAACAGATGGAGGCAGTCAAATTGTATGGGACTGTTGCAGTGCTTGGGCCCAGACCCACGTTTAACAAAAGTACTGGGAATTCTCCGCCGCCCGATGGACCAGCGGATGATGATTACCATGAGTACGAGGTCGACCCTTGGGGGCGTCGAAGGGAAACATTGGTGCGCGAGGAAAATCCATTTGCCGACCGCAATGTGACCCAGGGGGAGCACGATGATAGAAGGGGTACGGAAGTTGGAGAGTTTCCCCATTTTGGAAATTTTGGGCCATACCATCGAAAAGTAGACACAACGAACAACTTTTTGCCGAAGCATATAGCCCCGCGGCATAAGAATGGTAGATATGACATTACTCCGTTCATCGACGAGGAGCTGAAGAAGGATCCTTATGCACTGAACCCGGATTTTAACGACTGGAGGCGCGAGGTCGAATTTCAATTTGGGGAGAGGCCACCTTCGCCGCCTCCGAGTCTTGGGCCCGCCTCCAACCCCATAGACGCCTCCTATGACTTTAGTAGCCTCTCAATATTATTCAAAAATCGAAACATCCAACCACTACTGGTCCCTCATCCAAGTATCCGTTCTCCACTCGCACCCCAGCAGGGCACAAACGAGGAGATGGATGCAGATTATGAACGCATCAATTCCATGAAACTGGAACTTTGCGCATCATGGTGGATTGCCAATATCCTGTGGTTCATAGGCGAAAACGACGCGTCGTTGCTTAGAACCATTGGCATGATTAGAGAAGGCAGCTGTCCCAGAGAGGTGTTCCCATATGAGATTCATCCCGACAATATGGACAGACTGGACGATTACCAGTACGAGTCGGAGCCACTCAGATTATATGAGCCATTTCGCGTTAGCGAAGGCCACCCTGATCCCATTGAGAACAGCTTTTGGGTTCCGAAGCTGAAGTACGTGAATGGGTCGGCTATGAAATCCATGCGGCCACCGTTTCCAGAGGCGTGCACACTGGACACGCGATACTCTCCTGTCACGGTAAGTTTATACCCGTGCTTGCAAGAATGGGAGGTTTAATTTGGTCTTGTTCCGTAATTATGCAATAAGCTAATATAATATAGGTTCTTCAGTCTACCGTGCTGCCTCAACGAATTGACATTAAGCGGCCAGAACTCAAGCTCTGGGATGGCATCCCTGGACATACATTCCGTCTTCCGCCGTACTACTGGCCAAATGAATTGAAAGACGGACACCTTGAAGGCTATGACCGACCCTTTGCCGTTGATATACGTCGCATCCCCGTAAACCCTCGACCTGGCACTGTTCGACCTCAGCCAAAACACACTTTCAGACCAACGCGACGTCTAAATATAGTTTGTCGAGATCGCACCAAGGTCCCTCAAAACCCAAAGAGAACATATTCTCCGGCTGAGGATTCTCCAACCAAAGTAGGTCAAAGCACCGGCGAAAGCCAACTAGGAGTTGATTCGCCGGATGATGGTCCTCTTCCCGCAAGCTTTCTCCAGGATGAGTTTGAGTATGATCTAGTGGGAGATATATGGGGTCCAGTAGGCGGATTCAAAGGCCGGGACTATGACTCTGAGCGCCAAAAGGACCAGGCTGGATGGTACCGCTATTTCCTCATCAATAACGATCCATGGGACCGAACTATCGTCGTCAATGGCGTGCAAGTGAGACCAGGCGCAGTTGCCGGCCCACTTCCTGCATTTGCCATACTTGAGCTTGGCGTCCAGGCAGCATTCTGGTTTGGCGTCGGTGGCCGAAATTATGACCCCAACACCGCACTCACCCCCGAGAAGGCGGCAGCGGCGAATAAGGCTTCTCTGGGCACCACAATCGTCAGAACTAATTCTCCCGGTCAACAAACGGGAGGGTCAGTCGGAGCTAGTTGGGTGGTACAATTACCACTTGCAGATCTTCCGTCGCCTGCTACTGCTGCTACTGCGGTGTTTTCGAACCTGCACATTAGCCAGGCTCCGAACCAACCAGTACCACAGGCTCATTTGGGGGGGCTGAGACCAGATGCGCCGGAGTTTGTGCCGGGTTCTCTAGGCGGACTAGAACGCCTAGGCCTGCGCGGAGGAGCAGGGACGGAGGCTGAACTTAGTGCTGCGGGCCGTGGTAGTGGTACTACTGCAGCGACCCCGCAAGCTAAGACTACTGCGGCTCCACGTCCTGTCGGTTCGCCGACTCCATATCAATTCACAGCTGTGACTTTGCTACCTCCGACTACCGAGACTCCGCATTATATGAGTGGTGAGACCCCACCATATATGAGTACCGGAGCACTAGAGAGCCGACTAGAGCGTCTTGGAGTCTGTGTCGACCCATCGTGGAGTAGGGAAAGATTGCTTAATGAATTATTAAAGGTGATGACACATAACCAATCCGCACATGAGGCAGAGAGAGCTAATACCCCAGCAGGTGTAGCACAAGAAACCGTCGCCAAAAGAGCAGCGCGAGCTCGCGCGGAACGCATGATCGCGGCAGTTTCAGAGAATAGCGAGCTCGAGCAACGGCATATGTGCGATGGTCTTGGTATCATTATCAGTCCCGAATGGAATCCGGCGCGAATACGAGAGGAGATTGCGATGTTATATGAGACGGCGTATCAGGAATTATCGAGCCGCAACGACGCAATAACAGAATATACATCAGCCATGGGGATGACGATTAGAAATACCCCCGGCGTGGTCGAGGTCCTGTTCTGGCTCGCCAGCAGATCTATGTATCGACAGAGAAGTGCGGACGGTCTGAGAGCCTTATGTGAGAAACACGGCATCAACATCTATGGAACTTGGGGTTCAGAGAGGGTCATCGTCGAGATTATGCGAGCTGTGGAACGGCAACGTCAAATGGGAGTAGCCAGAAAGGTTGCCTACGATGCTTCGATGGCAGCTAGTATGGCTGCAATGGCCGCCATGGAAGCTGAAATAACCACGGTTCGAGCTTCCATATCTGAGATGGCAAAAAGGGTGAAAGAAAAAACAGGTCCAGCTGTGATTGATCTTAGAACTACCCCCCCGGTGCCGGTGGTAATTGATCTTACATAATCTACGCGAAGCATTTCTCTCGGGATATAGCAGTGTCAGGATGAGGGTCACGGGGGTAATTATGCAGTATATTATATTGTAAGGGGTGAAGTACGGTCAGGGGGGTCTGCGAGTTGGAATTTGATTCAAGTAGAATAATCGTTTTGGTATCATAGTCTGTATGCATTTCTTACCCATGTCCCGATTCCCATTGCGCCGTGAATATCAACTTGCCTCATGCCCGTGAATTTCATCAAAGTTCATAACCACACCACACAACTCCTCATCCCAGACCAGATCCCCTCTTTTCATATAGCATGACTCCACGTAACTTTCTTCTACAAGAAATATTCGATTTGCGGCTTCTTGGCCGGCATCCCTCGAGAGTCTTGCGGAGCAGCTTGAAATACTCGGTACCGCCTCGCCGGGCCCGGGTTCAAACTCATGGAGCCATCATCAAGATCGCCCTGTGGCAAAGCGGCGCTGCGGCCAACCTCGCCGTTACTCCTCGCCAACACGCCATCTCCCCCACCCCCATCCTCGCCCAGCTCCATAATTGCCGCCACATTCCCGCAGCGGTAGCAGTAGTTCGGCGCCGACCAGACTGTGACAATGGTGTTGTCAAACATCTCCTTAAAGCCCTCCATAACAAGCTGATGCGCACGCGCAATCATCGAGATGTTATTAGCATGGTTGAAGTTCTGCACGGTGCTAGCACCGAAGAGGAAGCCGGCTCCGCGGGGCGATAGACCCCAGCCCTGGATATCCTCCGGGTCCGACCACAACAGGTCGCACATGGAGCCCTCGTGCGGGACCTCTTGTTTGCGGTCGATGAGGCGGATCTTGTCGAGAGTTTCAGCGAGGGGGCTGAGCCCTCCGTGCACGCAGAAAACGGCCGTGGAATTGTTGCCGGAGGTGCCGTTGCTGTGGGCCGATGCTCCAGAACCCGGAGGGCCAGTCTTTGTTGGGGTGGTAGAGGCGGAAGGTGTGCGTACAAGGACGTCATTCCGTTTGCTGCCCTTGCGGGGGAAGCGGTGGAGGATGCCTCCCTCGGAGTTGAGGACCTCGATCTCGATGTCTGCCTCATCGTAATCTTCGGTATTGGTTATTTCTGGAGCTTGTGGGCGGATGGGGATCTTGTCGTTTGGCTGCAAGGTGGCGGAGGCGTTGAGGACGATAGCACCCAGAGCAAGGTAGTCGAAGACGTCGCAGCAGTAGCGCCACACGTTGGCGGAGCCGTACTTGCGCAAGCACTCATCGTAAAAGCCGTAAACGGTTGTGATCTGGCGCGACTCGTGGTTTCCACGGATGAGCGTCATGCGGTCTGGGTAGCGGACCTTGAGGCAGAGGAGAAGTAGGAATGATTCGAGACTGTAGAAGCCACGGTCGACAAAGTCGCCCATGAAGAGGTAGTTTGTGTCCGGAACATCGCCGCCGACTCGGAAGAGCTCCATGAGGTCGTGGAACTGGCCGTGGATATCGCCACATATCTATTTTCGTCAGTTGGTGGTTGAGGAAATTGTGCCGCGAAAAGACATACCGTTACAGGTGCTGTGACTGTGACTACATTTCCCTCCTCTACCAACAGCTCTCGCGCCTTATAACATAATTCTCTGACTTGTGCTTCTGGTATTGGTCGACATTCCCGCAGCTGTGCAATAGCCCTAGGTCCTCTTGTTAGTTTCGACTTCGATGCATGCGCTGAAGAGCAAAAACCTACTTGTCCAAGTCGCTCATATTGTATTGTATGTGGGGTTTGGACCGCGCAGGTCGCGCCTCCTAACTGGGAATTTTGAAGCGCGTTTCTACTCTAGTGCTAAGACACAGCTGGACGTTGAGGTGTTGGAAGTCAGTGTTGGATAGATAGCCCACAGATCAAAATCGGGCCCGCTATCGAAGTACACTGGGTACAGCAGGATCGAATAAGGCGCCAGGTAGCAATATTGCTAGATTTCCGTAGATTTTCGATATTATGGCACAGTGGAAAGACGTATAAACCAAGTAGATTCGTTCCTGTCGTGCGCCAATGGTTTCTGGCTGCTGTGTGATATGTCGATCTGAAAGTTCCCAGCCCACGACATTCGCGATAATAGATGCCGGGGTGCTAGCTTGTGATTACGCTAGCCCGATTTAACCTCAGACCATCTCCGTGTGGAGAAATTTATTGACGCCCCTCTATCAGTGCCATTGCGACCCAATTTGACAATCGCTCACCTCTGTCAATCCCTCGCTGATACAGAAGGCTAGTTCTTAGTGTAAGAAGCTCGTTTGCCCCAACGACCAATGCTAAACCCTTCGGCAGCTGGATGCGTTTCTCCACGGACTGAATTCTCGCGCCTTTGCCGTCGCCGGCACTCCCACAATGCCGCCCCATCTACACCCGCGGTCGCGGATGACCTCCTCAATATTCGTTACGACTCTCTTTGCTAGCTTCGCCGTCGTTACTTTGCCACATATCCTGCCATGTCCGGCGCCCCGGGTGGCATACACAGAAGGAGAAATATGCCCGGATGGAAAGAGGAGGCGGAGGAAGAGGTGTGCTCCCGAGGTTGCTACCGATGGATTAGTCAAGGAGAAGCCGTGTGCGACTACTGCAGCTATTGTGGGCGGTGAGGACCTCGAGGAGATTGTTGGGACGAGGGAAAAGAGAGAGTGCCCGATACCGAAACCGGGGGGGACCGTGGGGAGAATACTGGCATTTACTGGCATAGGAGGCAATACGGATGGAGCCGGAGGAACACGACCATCGTCATAACGAATATATGTGAAGGGCAGCGAAGGATAGGGTGTATATATGATATTGGATATGAGAGGGTGGACATAAGAGCCTGGAGTGGAGAATTGGTAGAAGACCAATATGTACGAACGGGTTACAGAAGGACTGTATACCAACAATACCTGTGTTATAACATAACAAGAGCATCAACTTAGTCATATGTTGAAACTATCAAAACAGCAGCAAGATCCCGAGCATGTGAGGACAAAAGGCCAGGAATTATCCATCAAGTTACCCAGCTTGAACTAACAAGATTTTGGAAGACAGAAAAAGCCAAATAGCTGTTGTCATAACAGCAAGTATGTGGTAAAGTATATACAGTAAGTGAGCTACTATATGCAAGAATAACAACTTCCATTTCCTCCCTCCCATTCTTTCCCGTCTCTTAACGTCACCGAGCGGCAACTCAGCATCCCATTTTCGATTGAAAGAGATCACTAACTACACGAAGCCATTACTCAACCAGTACGTACTTCACGCTCAAGAATCAACGGCGCTATTATCTAGCAAGTGAAGACATCAGGGCCGGGCGCGACGTAAGGCTTGTTGTCGTTGTCTGGGTTGCCAGATGAGCCGTAGATGTTGATGGTAATTCCACTGGGCAGAGTCAGTTGACGGTCCATGGCATGCACGAAAGCGGCATTGGAAAGCTCGGGGACAGCATGGCATTGGGGGTAGAAGGCTAAAAACTGGGAGACTTACGGGTCGCTGGACTGGTAAGCCCCTGGAAGGCTGACGCCTCCAGAGAGCTCTGTGGATCCACTGCCGGTGACGCGGATGTTCGCGCAGGACATGTAGAACTGTGCACCGCCGGCGCTGTAGGCGGAGTGGAGAGCTATTTTTGTTAGAATATCTGATCAAAGATCTTGAGCTTGGGAGAAACTTACCGATAAGCTCAGCACGCATGAGGTAGTCACCAGGGGCAAGGCAGCTGGGGAGGGTGAAGTACCACCATCCGTCCCCAGCGACCATGGTGTCTACTCCCCAGACACCGTTGTTGAGGCCCTCAAGCGCGACCTTGGTCCATGAGAGACCTTTGTAGTCGGCAGAGGACGCATCGTCCACCTACGCTAAATCAGCACCCACGCATTATGATTCTCCGAATTACTTACCTTCGCGAGATACACCTGGGCAGGTCCGTGGTGGCTGGCAGCAATGGGGTTATCCGGGTCGTTTGAGCCCTGCGGCCCGCCGATAAGATGCTGCCAAAGGGTGCCGACCTTTGCTCCAGCTGGGATGGTGATAACATCGCTGGAGATCGGGCTGTGGAGACCCGTGTTACAGGTGATGTCTGCGCTCAGGACATCCTGCACCGGGTAGTTGGAATCAGGGGCGCGGACTCCGAAGAGTAGGCCTTGTGCGGCGCCATCGACGGACACCTCCTGGAAGATTGTGTGCGCGGAGACGGATGTGGCCGCCAGGGCAGCGAGGGTAGCGGAGAATTTCATGCTTAAAGCCCAATGTATTTCGGAGAAATAGTAGTAGTTTGGAGCGGTGAAAATAGAGATTGATAGATGGGAGGTTGTAGATGCAACTGAAAGAGGAAATAAGAAGAAGGGCGGAAGCTGACCTGCCTTTGAATACAAATTTTGGATTTAAAATGCTCGAGGCGTCTTCTTCAAAAACTTACGCCGAGTTCCCACTTTCCCTAATCCCGTGGGCTTTTTCTCTAGATGGCACAAGCTATCATCTATTCTATGCAGCCAAGCGCAGTATTCGGCCAGCACATATGGCGTAAGAGCTGAATCCTCACTGCTAGACACTGAATTTGGGGTCACCTGTATCGGCGTCGACATGGAGCTGGCCTGAAAACTGTAGAAAACAGTGGTGATCTTCATCCTCCCTTGAGGATAATAAGGGGGGCCGACGGCCCGTATCCAACCAGAGCGATCGACAGACAACAGTATTCCCTGATTATTATGGAAGAGGATACCCAGGGACTATTGCAAGTGTTAGATTCTGAGAGGTCGTACGAGATAGATGGGATGCACGTACCTGTGGGTTACGAATTAGGATCTGGGATCCATACTGTGCTGGTACTAGTGATCGCCTTGGACAGCGCTACAGAAGCCAAGAGGCCCTTACTGTATGGTAAGTCCTGTTAGTAGCCTCAATTATAACTTTACTAGACAGAGCGAGGTAGAAGAGCACCCGTCAATGCGCTTGAAAATGTCTGGTAAGCATCGTCATGGCATAATCGTCTGGCTGCCACAACCAAATCACCAAGCCACCACGCATTGCATCCCACCACGTCATACAACACATACTAATCTACCTACCTCGGCGCATCGTGACTGGCCTCGATATTATGTCGCCCCCAAAAGCCCACCTGATACCCTACAGATTACCTCTATCAATCTGCCATCCTTGGCGTTTCACTTGGTCCACGACGATCCCTCCCACTGCCGGCCCGCGACCCCCGCCATCCCCCACCCTGAGCCTCTACTTGAAGCAACCTGCAGAGCGCCACCACAACACTCATCTATCCCGCGATATGCCGTCTTTGTTGAGACTTCCACGCTAGAAGGAAGTGGTGGGCGGATGGGTAAATGGATAAATGAGTCGCGCTTAGGCCGTGCGCGTGGGAGGGGCATGAGGGGCAATTCAGGCGTGCTTCCTACCCTGTCCTTGACGTCTTCTAGAAGGGGAAGGGGGGTGTCAGAATTGGGCAACGCGCCGGCGATGGGTGCTGTCAAAGAGCGGTCTAGAGAGTTCCCCAGACTTCTAGCTTGTCGAGTAATGCTTGTGGTCTGGGGAAGGACGCTAGAAGTGCGGGGTGGAAGGAAGGGAGGGCCTGGCAGGATGCTTCGCTGAGCGGGGCGATGCATTTCGAAGTGGACTGCAGGGAGGAGTACCTGCGGTATGTTGCCAAATGGGGATGCGGATAGGGTATCGTAGGGTACTTTTGCCGGAGCAGGTCACTTATTCCCCGAGGTTGCACTCGAGGGCTGAATGGGTGTGGGGAGAGGTGGGATGAAGGTTATACTGCCTGCATCGAACGTTCGATGCAGCGACGTGCATCGGAGATTTCACGTATAGGTATAGATCTTCTCAACGGCTGAGATATTGGATAGCTGTTGGGCACTGATCGGAAGGGATCAAGGTAGTTATAATATGATATTGGCTTCATGGCTAAGTTATTCAATCTTGATACAAACCTTTCCAACATGCTTCGCGTCAGCCATGTATTGAATTGCCCTGGTTCATTATTAGAGGCACTCCTAATATGCTGTATTGGACGGGTGACTTACTCTCTGGCCTCCTTGAACGAGAACACCTTGGAATCGACATATGGCTTGATGTTGTTGGCCACGATAGCCCGGTTCTGGAAGTGATAGTTAGGTCACATCCCCAATTCAGAAAATGCAGCAATAAATTACTCACCATATCCTCGAACATATCCTTGCTTCCCACCAACAGGCCCCGGACTGTACAAACATTGACCAAAGCATCCAGGAATTGTGGCTGCTCCTCAGTAGGGGCTGCCACAAATCCAATAATGGAAATGATGCCATCAAACTGCACAGCCTTGAGACTCTGTGCCATAGTACCAGGTCCTCCAACCTCAATCACGTGCTTCACACCAACACCGCCTGGAGTCAGCTCCTTTGCCTTCTCACCCCAGTTTGGAGTCTCCTTATAGTTTATCACATGATCCGCTCCCAACTTCTTCAAGATCTCTACCTTGGCAGCCGACGACGTCGTAGCAATAACCTTAGCTCCTGCTGCCTTTGCAAACTGAACAGCGAATAGTGAAACACCACCCGTTCCCTGTGTCAAGACGTAATCACCTGCTTTGACAGGAGTAAGACCATAGAGGGCATTCCAGGCCGTCAGACCTGCCACAGTGAGAGTAGAACCTTCGATGTAGTTTAAGTTAGAAGGCATCGCGACCAATCCGTGCTCAGGAAACACGCCATGACCTCTTAAGGCACCATCAATAGCACCCCCTAATCCAGTTGCGACGGATGCCAGGCTGATAGAGCCGCTTTGATGGCCTTGGTTGAATAGGGTCACAACCTTGTCCCCCTTTTTGAACAGGGTGACTTTTGATCCAACTGCTACTACTTCGCCAGCACCATCAGATGCGGTAACAACATCGTCCTTTCTGTAGAAGGGATATGAGCCCTATGATGTGTTATTCACCGCTACTCTTTGTTGCATAGGATAATGCTGGCCGTCAATACTTACTGTGAGGATAGAGATGTCTCGATAGTTCAGAGATGCACCATGGAATTTGACCATCACATCATGGTCTTCGACGGCAGGGAGAGGACGATCACTCTCAAGCACCAGATTATCAAGGCCAGTGGTGCCTTTGGTGACCCAGGCGTCGGTAGACTTGGGAAGTGACATATTTGAGAAATAACAAGATAAACAGGAGCTGATTGTATATTTTTATTAAATTAAATAAATTTAAGCTGGCAGCAATGAAATTGAGATATATGGAGATCTAATGAACGAAACAGTTTCTTATAAATTCATATCCTCCTCGATGGATTATTCCTCATTACCAAGCAAGGGGAGTCCCGTCGTAAAAAATACGTCACAGCCAGTGGGCCCAGCGGCTCTTACTGGTCAATCACCAAGCCAAGAATGGATCGAGCTTCAATTGACAAATGCCATGGCTGTAAATCCCTTCTCTCATGGCTTAGAAGCAAACCTCGATGCTTATAAATGCATCTGAAGCTCAAACAGCGATACCAAAACTGTTTGGAAGAGCCCACGAGTCTGGTTTGATGTCCCAAAATGGCAAATGTGGTTGTTTAAGCTCTCGGGATTTGAATTATCCGGTATTTAACCGGACTTGATCGCTGGAGGAACTGCCGACAAAAAAAGAAGGGTCGCCTCTTCAATAGTGCGGTGAGGGTCTTTTGGTGGAGAAGCTAACAGTGACACCATTTTGAACCAAAGGAGGAGAAGGATTGGAGGATTTGGCTGAGTTGTTCATAGATTCCAGCGTGCCTCGGCATGTATTACGACCCTCAAAAGCTATCAATTGAGGGCCAACATCGTGACGACACCTTTGGTGCTCGAACAGGGGTAGAGAATGTGACCTCTTCCCACCAGACGTATAAGAACTTCAAATCCCTCACTTGATTGTCATGCTTCACTCATTGCGTGCCATTCTCCAGAAAACGACAGAAACAATG
This sequence comes from Pseudogymnoascus sp. BL549, assembly GCA_001630585.1. Classification (NCBI taxonomy): domain Eukaryota; kingdom Fungi; phylum Ascomycota; class Leotiomycetes; order Thelebolales; family Thelebolaceae; genus Pseudogymnoascus; species Pseudogymnoascus sp. BL549. The sequence continues at coordinate 40,601 of LNAR01002064.1, read as the reverse complement.
CAAATAAAATAACAAACCTGGGTCTCTTTCGTGCCACTGGAAAGCCCCTTGCTGCGTTGGACTTGAGAAGATACTAGTCATGTGACTGGATTCGTACTCAGTATGTACGCTTCTATAAATCAGGATACTGTGAGGTCGATCCTCTTCACTGGAGATTTGGACGTCTAGAAGGAGAACATCCGTTCATTCCTGGCCGAGACAGGACGTGATGGACGGCATGGAACAAGCCGCATTCTGTGATGTTTGCCGATCCGGTCGCAGCCATCAAGAAACAGCAAGACGAAGCGGGCCATGGGAAGCCAACCAGCGCCAGGTAAACAGTATTCATTCCATCGCGCAGCATTAAATAAGGATTGGCCAGTCGACCCGAAAAATACAACCTTCTAAACAACAAATTCATAATCCCCGTACCCCGTCAACATGCTCTCTCTCTCTCACCCCAGGTCCATCGCTTCGATCGCCATCCGTCACCCCCATCACCCTCCTTCACCTCCAGCCAGCCCCTGCTGCCGACGCATCACAGCCCCAAATTAAGCACACCTCACCGCCCACCCCATTGGCTAGCGCATCGGCGTCCGTCGCACGACGCGTCCGGAGAGGGGCTGGCGGCGTCGACATGCGGGATTCTCGGGCCGGGGAACGTGTCGGTGAGGAAGGTAGGTGGCACTGCCTGGTTTGAGTCCGAGTTGGCTGATGCGCGGTCTTGAACGGCGAAAGCCGTGGCCAGAGACGACGAACGGAGTCTGTTACATTAGTTGGTGATGGTGATGGGCACAGTGGTATCGATTTTCGGCAATGGGCTAGAGACGGGGCGGGTGGAGGGTGGTGTGGAATGGCTACGGGGTTTGGTTTCGTGGGGAGTCGCGGGGAATCTGCATGATGGTGGACATCGTCAGTGGGTTGCTCTATCTGACACTGGGGTATGTAGTAGAGGTGCTATTTTTCGACAGTGGTCGGAACCGAGGATACTGGAGAATGGCTCTCCAGCCAGGTTAGGAGCGGGATGAGTTTCTGGGTTGGCTTCCTGGTTGACCGGTTCTAGCGCGCCTGTTAGCTCGTGGCCGTCGGCCGTGTAAACGGGGATAAACTGTGATGGCGCGGAGACGGGCGATGCGTGAGACCATTCGTGTGGCACACATGACGATGGGTCTGGGCACAACGCCGGTATGGAACGCGAAATCCTTCCATGGAAGGCTTCTGTTCGGGGACTGTGCGTCCGGGTAAATGTCAATTTATCCCTAACCCCTGCACCCACAACCCCCCTCCGTCCGATCTCAGACTACTCGTATAGCACTGACCAGGTTCTGCCAGCCACCTCGCAGTGACGGGCATATGATTCGCCGTTGGGAAGTGGCTTGACGCCGCCCCTCATGCGCCCCCGCTGCGCTGGGGGGGAGCTTCATAGATTGCTTAGGGCTTCTTACTCGGCAGAGGCTTGTTGACTTCGCTCCACAACCGTGATTGCGACCACGCCGACCATCCAAGGGTTAGGCGAATGGGCGAATGAGAGTGCGCCGGACCAGGTCCGGAAGCAGATGTATATTAGGCATCGGACCGTTTACAAAGTTGGGGGCGTCGAGTTGGTGGTTGCCAGGAACGCGATTGTTGGCAACTCGACATGGAGGCGGCCTCTAGAAGCATGTCTGCCAAAACCGGGAGTCTGTGAGATGCGCGCGACTCCTCTGTTTTGGGCGATCCCTCTCTCTATTCGGCCACGTCTTGGTCACAGAAGTTAGGAGAGCATGGATAACCCGTCTCAGTTGGGACGCCTCAATCTAATTGTACCCTCATCGATGCGTTGAGGGCGGGTTGCCGGAGCGGAAAATACAAGTTGACAGGGCCTCGAGTGGCGCAAGACTATGATGGCGTAGACGTACTGTACCTCTCACTGCTTCAGTGATGGTAAGACACACGCGCAATGCCATGAGACCCCAAAACGCAGGGAGCCAACGTGCTAGACAAGACTGCGGGGAACAGCTGCTGAGCGCAAAGATAGTCGGTGGAGAAGCTCGGTTGCGAATACCTACGAGCAGATCAAGCCAGAACAGGAGCTGCCACATGCCATCCAGAACCATGGTAAGTTAGGTGCGCATGGAGAGGCCAAAGCTAACCATACAGTAGTTAACACGCTTAGAGAGGCGGACAACACCATTGTAAGTCGCATCGGACAACTGTAATTCCCTTGTGATCTAGTCGATTGAGGGGACGCTGAGTCGCGATTATAGGGCATGATCTGCTGCCTGCTAGTAAACTATGCTAGTCGGGAGCGACTTCAGTAGTGCCACGCGAAGTAACCACGACTACGGCTGGCACCTCAAGCCACCAAGTGCTTCCAACATTGCACACAACATTAATAGGCATATACGCTGCCGGAATAAGTCTGATGAAGGCCTGAGGGTCTATACATTATGCCAGTGAGAAAAAAGGAATAAAAATGGACGAATTCGATTCGCTGAAATTTTACCGCTGGATAGCATGTCAGCTATTCGTAACGTGATCTGAAGTGGCATGGGATGGCCAGACTGAGCTTACTGGGCCCAGTCCCGCACTGCATAGCGTTGATTGGCTAGCAAGTCGGGTCTTGGACACCCCTTTGGGAATGCAGTAGAAAGGCACTGGAAGGGCTGATGTTAGGTGCTGCGTCAACCACGATGGGCAGCATCTCCGGCGAACAGACCAAATGACTTGGGGCTTGTTCTTTCTTGGTAGTGGCGGCAGCATGCAATCTATTCCAACATGTGGCTGGCGGGTAGAGAGCGTCACGCCTGACGACAGCGCCTAGGAAACTGTGCGGCACAGGGTACGCCACATAGTGCACAGCACGGTACTGTACTTACGGGGAGCGAAGGTCAGGAAACTCCTATAAATTGTGGAGAGTGATGGGCGCGCCGAGAAGGCCATTATCTCACCTTGGTTAGTATCAGCCTGCGATGCTTGCTTAGCTGGGGGACGGGACGCTACAATGCTAGAACACAGCCGAAGCCCTCGCCAGATCTTGCCGCACAAGGCACCCGATGCGAAGATGCATCGCCCTGACAGCCACGGCTGTCTAGGTCGCCGGCAACAGGGAGGAGGCCGGTACGAGCAGTCTTCCATTTTCCAACACCAGGTTGACCTGGTCTGCTCCCCTCGCAGTCTTTGATATGGCGCACCTTAGTGGCCATGGAAGCCTTCCATGATCAGCACACTCATACCCCAGAGTATATGATTGCAATGAAGGTGGCTTTCTGACATTGGCTAGGATGGACGTTCCCCCTGCTTCCACGCTGTAGCTGCATGCGCATGCGGAACAGCACAACACCGCACCCGCTTAGCGAAGCAAAGCACAACAGTATAGCACATAATCTTACAGCTCCGCGCAGCTTCAGGCAGTTCAACACACTCCTACACGACACAACGCAACACAGCTGCGCATCGGTATGGATGATGCCGCCTCCGGATCCACCGTGGCCGAGCGAGATCTCGGAGTGCAGGTAGCAGAATACAACTACCCTTGTTAGCTCTAGTGAGATGCCAGTCTATCAATTGAACTAGACCGAAAGAAGCACAGCGTCTGCGACTCGCGTTAGTCGCTCTCCACAAAACTCCACAATAGAACACAAAAAGTGGCCGAGGGGGTGCATGTACCTTGACATTGATTTTGTACTGCAGATTGCGTGGCAAGCTATGTGTGTGTACAAAATACGACCCTTGGCTGCTCTAGTGTGGTCTCCCCGCTCAACCCCCGCCATGGGAAAATTCTACGGAAGACTCTCCCCAACGGCCTCCACACACACAGACTGGACCACACAAGCCGCTGCTCAGCGCAACTTTCTGTACTATTACCATGCTCTATTCTTTCTCCACACCTCTCGCCCCCCCTCGCCCCCGTTGTCGAGAGTGAGCATGGATTATGGGGCTACCATAGTGTGATTATTATGTCCGCTTGTCGTCTTGTCATCCTCACTCTCCAGCATCCTATCTCACACCCCCCCCTTCCCCTTCTCTTGCGCTCCTCATTTTCTCTTCCCTCCCCCATCATCTACTTTACGAGCAAATCATATTGCCTGGCTTCCCCAGCGCATCCCTGATCCTGATCAGCCAACCTCCTCCTCGACTCATCAGTCCACTCAAGGTGTTCTGACATCCAAGCCTCATATCCGTCTGCCCATATTCCTCCTTCCATCCACCCATCCACTCTCCTCTCCACACCTCAAGAGACCCTGTCGTCTCGTGGACCGCCCATTATTATTGCTATTATAGCACAAGGCGTGTATGCCTGATACTTCATGCGCAACGACCACCATCCATCCATCTCGAGGACGTGCTCTATCCTTACATCCCCGCCTTCGATAGCAATATATCCCTGAGCAGGCATCCCGCTCCCTGGTAGATGTACTACAACGTACATCTAGAGAGCAGACATCGACTAACTCTCTAACGCTCAACCCCGCCATGCTAGCTTCCCTGTCCCTGGCATAGTGTGGCACGCCCTCGCTCCCTAGTCTCACTTCAATCTGTTGCTCGTTTCCATTCTTCGGAGTACAAACAAAATAGATTCCTTGCCGCTTTGGGGTCCCCAACGCTACAGCCTTCCCCAGATCGCGGAGAGATGCACGTTGAGATATAGATGGGCTGGACACCACTTTTCTGACCCTCTTTATTCTCCATATCTCATCACTTCGTTTCACTCCTATACTACAGACTCATACGCCTGGTTGAAGCTCGCCGAGCCTTATCTACCAAGATTACCAGTGTCTGTCCATCATACTATCATTGTCTCCCCACTCCTGCCTGTCACCCCGACTAGCCTGGGAGTAGGCATTTCTCGAAAACTCACCAACCAAAATGCTTTCCAACCCTCTCCATCGCTATTCGAGTTACCACACAATGCCAGTCAACAACATGTTGCCGACTGGCCACATCCCATCGAACCACATACACGGCGGCGGCCTGGACAATCTGGCGCATGGCTCACAGTATGCGCTTCAACAACTGCAACGGCAGATCGATGTACATCAGAATTCTCATTCGAATAGGGACTCCAATTCAAAGCACCGGCAACACCCATACAACGGGGTATCCGGTGGGTTGCTAGGCGGCCGAAACTCTAACTTGAATGTATCTCAGGCTTCCGGGCCCGTCCGACGAAGAATCAGCAGGGCCTGCGACCAGTGCAACCAACTTAGAACCAAGTGCGATGGGCAAAACCCATGTGCGCACTGTGTTGGTATGTTCTCCTAGTATTTGCGTGTGGAACTCTGCTAACGCTATGTCTTAGAATTCAACCTAGGCTGTGAATATATACGTGAGCGCAAGAAGCGCGGAAAGGCATCGAGGAAGGACCTCGCACAACAGGCGGCAGCTGCTGCAGCAGCTGCCTCAGGCGATGGCCAAAAATCTCCCACGGCCGGCTCGTCGGGCGACAGGTCGCCAATCGAGTCCCGAATGGACCAAAAGCCGCTCAACGAATCATCCGATGGGAACCGACGAAACTCGGGAACTGCGAATGAAGTCGCAGGATCACAGAACATCAACGCGCATCTCATGAAAGGCAACGGACGCGCTCGAAGCAGCGGACAGCTCGGGGATTTGCCACATCAACTCCAGCCAATAATGACAGCCCGACACGACGATGCCATGAGCCAGTCACAAATGGACAGCCCAACAGAAATAGGGCTCAACGGCTACAACGCGATGCACAATTACAGTCGATCGGTCAATGGCCATATGATGAACAGTAATACCTCGGTCTATGGGGCTTCCACTTCTTTACCCGGGTACCCTGACCTTCCCTACGCCATCCAGAGCCCTCCACATTATCCGACGAATAATCAATCCCCCGGATTCAGGCTAGGGGACAGCCCAATGCCTGGGTACTCGATGGAGACACCCACCGTCGCTTCCCCTGGCTGGGCGTCCATCGAGTCTCCCATGAACCAATATCACATGACACCTCACCATCATGTGCAGACACAACTGAGATACCCAGTCTTACAACCCCTCGTCCCTCATCTAACTGGGATAATACCCGTCTCGTTGGCATGCGAGCTGCTCGACCTCTACTTCGCCAGCTCGTCGTCGGCGCAGATGCACCCAATGTCGCCGTATGTACTAGGCTACGTCTTCCGTCGACGATCGTTCTTGCACCAGACAAAACCGCGTCAATGCACCCCAGCGCTCCTGGCGAGTATGCTATGGGTGGCTGCACAGACTAGCGATGCTGCGTTCTTGACGATTCCGCCCTCTGCTAGAGGACGAGTGTGCCAGAAGCTCCTTGAGCTTACTGTCGGCCTGCTGAAGCCACTTATTCACGGACCCCCAGCTGATGAGGCATCTAACAACTTCACCGAAACGGTCATCAATGGAGTTGCACTGGGTGGGCTAGGCGTAGCCATGCCCGGAACTGTCAGCGAAGAGGCCATGACTGGCGAAGGCGGCGCGTTTGGTGCTGCCGGTGCTCTGGACGACGTTGTGACATATATCCACCTAGCAACCGTCGTTTCTGCCAGCGAGTACAAGGGTGCAAGCCTTCGCTGGTGGAATGCAGCGTGGTCACTCGCCCGCGAACTGAAACTCGGTCGTGAGCTACCACCAAGCTCTACACCACAACCCGACAACGATGTGGATGCCGACGGTGAAGCGGATGATGATTTGGAGACCCCACATCCTCCCACCGGCTCACCTGGCAGCATCACCGAGGAGGAGCGTGAAGAGCGCCGAAGAATCTGGTGGCTTGTTTACACTGTCGACCGACACTTGTCGCTGTGCTACAACAAGCCTCTGTTTCTTCTTGATGTTGAATGCGATCGTCTGCTGCAGCCAATGGATGATACATTATGGCAGAGTGGCGAGTTCTATTCCGGTGATTCAAGCCTTCATATTACCTCCCCGAACGGCTCAGCCCGAATCAGAAGGAAAGGACCTAACTTTGAGTGTACTGGCCATAGTATATTCGGGTATTTCTTGCCCCTAATGACCATTCTCGGCGAGATCGTAGATCTCAACCACGCCAAGAATCACCCGCGATTCGGCGTGGGTTTCCGCTCGGCCCAAGAGTGGGACGACTACGCCAACGAGATCACCCAACAGCTCGAGGCGTATGGGCGCAGCTTGAAGGACTTCGAGCTGAGGCACCTGTCCGGTAATGATGAGAATGCAGGTGCGAATAATGGCACTGGCGTTGATGGCATGGCCATGGGCCAGAATGATACTTCATCGCCACACTCGGTCAATACGACGACGTCGCGCATGACGACTGAGTCTGATATTCAGACACGCATCGTTGTTGCGTACGGAACACATGTCATGCATGTTCTCCACATCCTCCTTACCGGGAAGTGGGATCCGATTTCTCTACTCGACGACAACGATCTTTGGATCTCGTCGCAGAGCTTTATCAATGCCACCGGCCATGCCGTGTCGGCTGCCGAGGCGATAGAGAATATCTTGGAATTCGACCCGGGGCTAGAGTTTATGCCATTCTTCTTCGGCGTCTACTTGCTCCAAGGAAGCTTCCTACTGCTACTCATTGCAGACAAGCTACAGAGTGAGGCGAGCCCTAGCGTCGTCAAGGCCTGCGAGACAATCGTCAGAGCCCACGAGGCTTGCGTGGTTACTTTGAACACAGAATATCAGGTTCGTTTTAGACAATGCCCTATAAACTGAGAACATTAACTAACAATATTGCAGAGGAATTTCCGCAAGGTGATGCGTTCGGCACTCGCGCAGGTTCGCGGTAGACTACCAGAGGACATTGGGGAACAGCAACTCCGGCGACGGGAAGTGCTTTCTTTGTACAGGTGGACAGGAGACGGCACGGGTCTGGCTTTGTAAGACTAAAAAATACCAGGCTGAAGGAGTTTTCGTTTGGAGTAAGGGGAGGATTGGGGGGTGGGATTTAAGATATATCTTGGGGGATCTTTTGGTTTATTATGGGGGAGTTTTTGATCAGTGATTCGGAAGGCTGATATATAGGGAAGAGGTTGGAATTATGAGCGGGATGACTTGTCGACGATATCAGGAACTTTCTATATATTCACTACCACAGTTACGGTATTTAACAACGAGAACTCAATTATATACTCTACTTTATAAAACAATCCCGTTAAACATGCCTGGTTTTGAGTCAAGAATACCACCGTGCACGTGACCCTTCCCCAGAGCCCACAATTAACCGACCACAATTTTTACCCCTCGCCCTGGCCTCGAAAACAAAGCTGTCACAACCCCACCACGAAATCCAACACCGCAAACGCACCCTCAACAACCGCCACACTGTACACCCCACGCCTCCTACAACGCACAACCCGTGCCCTCCTCCACCCAAACACCCGCAAAATGTCCAACTTTGCCTCTCTGACCTACACCGCCGCCCAATCCGCCGAGATCGCGCAATGGCAAACCACCATCTCGCGCCTCTCAGATGAGTCAGCTCGCCCCTCGCTGCTGGCGACTCTGAACTCGCACCTGGCCACCCGCACGACACTTTTGGGCGCCCTGCCCTCCGTCGCCGACGTGGAGCTCTACAAGGCCCTCTCCCCCGCCATCGCGAAGTGGAGCGCCGAAGAGCGCACTGGAAAGGAGGGACACCCGAACTTGGTTCGCCATATGGACTTTGTGCAGGGGTCTGACCTGTTTGGACTCGGCATTAGCGAGGGTGATAAGGTTAAGGTGGATAAAGATGAGGTGCTCTTCGTGAAGCCTCCGGTGGATGCTAAGGCGGAGAAGGAGAGGATCAAGAAGGAGAAGGCTGCAGCCGCTGCTGCGGCCGCGGCTGGTGGCGCACAGACTACGCTCCCTGACCGCAGCGGAAACGCAAAGGGACCAAAGGAGGGGGCTGCTGCTGGTGGAGAGGGCGGACAGAAGACCCAGAAGAAGGAGAAGAAGGAGAAGGCGCCTAAGCCACAGAAAGCCCCAGCGCCTACCGCCCCGCTGAGCCCGTCGCTGATTGACCTCCGTGTCGGACACATTGTGAAGGCGATTAAACACCCAGAGGCCGACTCTTTGTTTGTGTCGACTATTGCGATGGGAGATAAGCCTGGAACGGATGATACTGAGGAGGTGGATGGTGTTGTGTGCAGGACGGTGTGCTCGGGTCTGAATGGACTGGTGCCGTTGGAGGAGATGCAGGGCCGCTACGTGGTTGTGGTGTGCAACCTCAAGCCTGTGAAGATGCGCGGTGTGAAGTCGTGCGCGATGGTGCTTGCGGCGTCGCCGAGACTGAAGGAGGGTGAGGTGGATAACCACGCTGGCCCGGTCGAGCTGGTAACACCGCCACAGGGATCCAAGGCGGGAGAGCGTGTGTGGTTTGAAGGATGGACTGGGGAGCCAGAAGGCATCCTGAACCCAAAGAAGAAGGTGTGGGAGATGATCCAGCCTGGGTTCACCATTACCGACTCGATGGAGGCGGCGTTTGATGCAAGCGCCGTGAAGGAGCTTAGCAAGGAGGGCGAGGAGCCAAAGACAGGGCTCGGAAAGCTGGTTACGGTCGGTGGCGGTGTGTGCACGGTTAAGACTTTGGCAGGTGGCATTGTCAGGTAAAGAGCATAGATGCTGAATCGGCTGGCACTGAAAAAGTATAAATAGCTATAGAAGCCTTACAATGAATGTCTAAACTGCAGCACCAGGTTTCTAAATAGCCCCCAAGCACAGAACTGGCCCTTGAGTTCCATCTACGCCTTAACCCCCAAACCCAACAAACCCCAACTAACCCCTTAAATAGTTTTCTCTCCGCCCCTATCAGCCCTCGCCAGCCTTCTTCGATAATTCTCCCTGAATCCCATCCTGCCGACAGTTCCCCACCCTATAACCCCTATGAACAAGACAGCCCATGTTCCGGTGATGATCCCTCCGATGGGGAAGATCAAAATCGTGGTGCCTGGAAGCACGAAGGCGACATCAGCGATAACGCCGACGGCCGAGATGGTGGCCATGGTCTTGGGCTGGTCGCTAAAGAGGCCAACAACGAAGGTCGCTTCGAGTGAAGAGAGAGAGCTGTTCGCGGCGGGTTGGGCAACGGACAGGGTGACGACTGGGGTGAGGATGGCCTGAAGTGCAGAACTAGAAGAAGACATATTAGCACAACTTCTTCGTACGGTTTTGCGGGCAATTTACGAGTTTAGATTTGCATTTTGCAGATCCTTGTTTATCTGTCCCACAAACGCAAAGCTCTGTGACATGACCGGCGCCTGAGCACGCTTTGAGAGAAAACGCTTCTTCAACGGTGGCCATGAGAGCAGGCTGCGCGCTGCAACCGGGGGTCTAGATACCAGGTCGGTGACGGGAACGGGCTGAGCCTGGGCACCCACAAAGCGGACGTCTATGGCAACATCGGCGGGCTTGACGCCAGCGAAGGCACCGGTTGCAGGTCCGATGGTGAAGAGGCGCAGGTCGGCTTCGAAGACGCCGGTGGAGTTGTCGAGGAAGGGGAGATTGTAGCACATCGCCATGCCGCTGGGTGAGTTGGCGAGACCACGGAGCATTTCGAGGGCCGTGGTGCACGCGGCAATTGTGGAGGCGTTCCAATTGGGGGGTGTGGGAGGGGTGTCGGCGCGGCGGTAGAGGTGGCCATGGTCGCCGTCGGGGGTGGTGGAGACGTACTTGCGGCGGTCGATAGTTGCTACTGCTGCGGCGGGATTGTTGGCGGCTGGTGAGGGCGGGTATTTGCGGCGGTAGAGGATGTTGGTGTTATTGGGGAGGAGATCGAGGTTTTTGACGTATTCAAGGACTATGTCCGCCACGTTTTCTGTCTTGCTTCGAGACGCAATATCGTCTGTCATGCTTTGCGGGATGTCTGCGGTTGACAAACTCGAGACGCTGGCTGCGAGCAGCGCCGCGGTGGTGATTAGGCGTGGTAGAATCATAATTCCATCTGCTGTCTATCTCTTGTGTATCTGAGTGGTTTCGAGGCAACGCGGCGGCCTTCCGGAACGACTGTATCGGTGACCTGTCTGTACCAGCAGAGCAACAGAAAATAAAGAAAGTATTAAAAATAAGAATTGAATATAGATGGGCCAGCCCAGAAAAGAAGGGTTCGCAGTGCCGGCGACTGACGATTAGTTTCCAGGCCCAACGAGCAGGAAAGAATTAAACATGGCGAGAAGAGAAACAAGAAAGAAGATTTTTAGACAACGGTAGCACCGCAAGACCAAGAACCCTTGGAAAAGATGAGGGAGATCATAGTCATGCAAAGGGAGGGTTGAGAGAAAGCCAAGCGTTGAAGGTGGAAACGCGGTCACGTATGAGACTTCACATGGCGTGAGCAGCGACAGCTGTGACACGAGGTTGTGGGGAAGAATAAGCTTCTGAGACGAGGGTCTGAGGTTGGCAGGGCCATGGAAGGTTTGTGGGTATCAAAATAGGTATAGTAAGAGTATGGTGGCTGTGTGGTAACTGTATGGCAGTTGCATGGTGGAGCTGTCAGGAGGCTCTATGGGCTCCAAGGGCTCTGTGAGCTCTGACGCGGACCCATGGCAAGGGTTGCATCGCGGTACCAAGCCGCCGCGCTCGACCTCAAGCTCGACGTCGACCATGGGCTCGACCTCAGGGGCTTCCAAGCGCCGTACTAGACGTGGACCGAAGACCAAGCGACCCGTATTGACCCATGTTGGGAGGCAGCGCCATACCAGTCGCCGACGGCGAGAGAATACACAAGTTTTCCGGTGCCATCTCAGCCAGAGTGATGAGGATATCTCTGTATCTCGAATAATCTACTAGTACTGCAATCGCCACCTCATTCAGCCAAATCCAGCGACAGCTCCATCATCTCGAGTTTGGAGGGGTGTCGATGAGGAGGCGATGAGACGTGCACCGTGTCTCATCTTTTGGGCCAAGCGGCCGGGACCCCTGACGCCTCACACTGTTGTCGCAGGTTCGGCGCCACCACGAAAATTCTGCTCTTCATCCTTGACACATCAGAATCCCCATTTCCTTGAAGAGTAACTTTCATGCCATTCCACTGAACTTTTCGGTGCATGAGCGCCAAAGAAAATGGCTGTTAAAACGTCGGTATACACGTGATTTGATAATTCAATGTCACGTGTTTAAATATAAAAACCGACGGGGATGATACTGTGTTATATTACAAAAGCCTTGGTCGTCGCTTGTCGGCCCGGATTGTCGTAATATGGAATCCAATATGCACAGACGCAGCCATCAATACTTATATGCTTGGTAGTACTGGAAATGTTGCCAATGCCACTGTCATCGCGAAGGTTTGCATCTCTGTAAGTCGCTGCTCCTTCTGTCATATCGTGCGCTGCTCGGTAGCAACATCTCATATACTCGTATCTCTGCAAAGTCGCAAGTCGTTACCTCTAAATTGTCTCTGAAGCTCCAGCCCTTTGAAGGTTTTCAGATGAAAATATTTGTTCTATCCACCCTTGGTCGAGTGGCCTAGCCCTTGGTGTGCCTCCACGCTACCAGCTTCCCCGCAGGCACATCCGATACGTATTGGGACTGGCACAGCTTCGTGCTGCCGTTAGCCCGTCGTCACATATGGCTTCGAGCAGCACCCCGCCAAAGCTGCAATTTATATCCCGGGCCGTACGGATGATCTCACTCCATAATTGTTCTTCGGAACGACGAACCCTTGTCCTTCGAATATACGGCTCCCCCCCTCGCTAGCCAATGGGTATTTCCTCCAGCCGATGGTGATGTTGGATATGGAAACCCTCATGGTTTATTCCGTTGCACTGCATCGGGGTGCTATCTACCGCTGAGGGGTCCCCGCGGCACTGCTTTGCCTACTTACCGAGGCCAATGATGCCACGCAGCCATTGTTATGGTAGTTGGCGGAATACTGGTAGATATATGGGCAGGGCAGGTAGCATTGCTATAGGAATCGCATGGCGTCTTTCTTGAAGCTTACTCGGGTACATCAGACCCTCACTTGACTCTCGTCATGGTATGCATGCACCTTTCCTCTAACCCCTCGCTCTCTAAGAAGCCTAACCTTACTAACTGCTCTAGTCTTCCAAGACCACGCAGCTGGGTTTCTTAACTCTCATCACTGCCCTCATCCTCTCCAACTACGACCGCACGCTCTCAATCCTATCACCTTACCTCCCTTCCGTCGTCGCTCCCTTCGAGTCTCCCCCCGCTCCCCTCGAAGACTGCACAGCTCACAACTACACCACCGAGATACTCTCAATCGACCCCCTTCTCATCTACATAACCTCCTTCGTCACCCCTGCCGAGACGTCCACCCTCCTCTCCGCAGGGAACCCCCTCTTCAAATCCTCCGAAATAACCCTCGGCGGCCGCCACACCAAATCCGCCGACCGCACTTCCGAATCCGCCGCCCTCCCTCTCTCCCCCGCAACCTCCTGCATCCTCTCTCGCGCACGCTCTTTCCTCGGCGCCACCCTCCCCACCGGCGACATCGGCGCCCCGCAACTAGTCCGCTACACTGCCGGCCAGAAATTCAACCTCCACTACGACTGGTACGACACTCCTCAAGTTCTCTCGAAAACAGGACAGCGCTTCAATCGGCCTGCTAGCTTCTTCGTCTTCCTCGAGGCGAATTGCACGGGTGGGGAGACGTACTTTCCGCATGTGTCTGTACCAGGAGAGGGGAGGTGGAGGGCGCATGAAGGGGGAACAGCGTTTAAGCCGATAGAGGGTAATGCGTTGTTTTGGGTCAATTTGATGCCGAGTGGGAGGGGAGATAAGAGGGTTATGCATGCGGGGTTGCCGGTGGAGGAGGGGAGGAAGACGGCAATGAATATTTGGCCAAGGGGGTTTGTGGAGTGATAGGATGTTAGAGCAGTGCTTTAGGGCGGGTTATATATAGGGAGGTGTGGGGATGTAAATAAAGTTTGGAAATGGTTGGTGATAGCTGCATATCTAATCCGACGATCTCGCAGTTGAACGCCCGATGTGAGGATCTCACCGGTGAACTACTGCACGCCATCCCCACAAACATTCTCCAACACATTACCACACCTTCCCATTAGCTGTGCAGATTTTTAGAGCCCGTGGATTGGGAACCAGTTATCCAGCTACTTGGGACGCTGTCTCACCGCTGTAATGACCCCACAGCCGTCCAGGCCCTGCTGCCGTTGTAAGCCGCACCCGCAAACCATCCCGTTGGGTTACAGTACCCCACACACATGTGGCAAGCTTATGCATTCTAATCCACCTTAGAACACATTGGTGAATGCTACAAAGGTATGCGCGACAGGGCAATTTCGTTCAGCATAGACTGGCTCAGATGCACAATTTGAACGTGGATAAACGGGCACCCAACTCAAAGTTGACAGTCACGTCAAAAATACGCCTGACACCCACAACTCACAATCAAGGACAGCAGATCACACAATATAAAACACACAAACATCTACTGACGTATAGATTCCTGCCTAGAGACCATATTTATATACCAGTCTACCCATGAAATCGCCACGCCCGCAGCCACCACGCCACAACAACAAACATGAAGAAATATACAACTGCGCGCGGTCTCGAAACACTTTTATTATTGGATCCGATTTTGATGCAAGCCTGTCTCTTCTAGACATGCGCATGGCAGTTTGGAGAACGGAGTGAAACGCTTAGTTGCCTGGGTTGGTGGCAACGAACTGGACACCCTTCTCGATGTTCTAGGGGAGGGGGTTAGCTAGGTGATTCCTGTGGACTTATAGGGTTAGGCGGTAAACTAACCTTCTTAAGGTCCGCAAGGGCAGCATCCAAAAGCTTCTGCTCCTCAGCGGTGACCTTGCCGACCTCGTGGATCTTCTCAACACCGCTTGGGCCGAGCTCGACCTTGGAGGCGAAGAAGTCAACACCCTGGTCCTTGTAGAGAGGGGAGTCAACAAAGGTTGGCTCAGTGACACCCTTCTCGCCCTGGGCAGCCTTGAGCAGGGACTCGGCAAAGCGAGCACCAGCCATGGCCATGGAGAGGGTGGCGGATCCGGCACCGTCCTTGGCCTTGACAACCTCGTCACCACCGAACTGAACGCGGTTCAGGAGGGCAGCGTCACCGACAAGGTCGGCATGCTTGCTCTGGGAGAAGAGGGGGACGATGGTGACACCGGAGTGGCCACCGACAACGGTGATGGCCTCATCAGCGGGGTCGGTCTTCTTGATCTCGGAGACGAAGCGGGAAGCGCGGACGACATCGAGGGTGGTGACACCGAAGAGGCGCTTGGGGTTGTAGACGCCCTTCTTCTTGAAGATCTCAGCAACGATGGGGACGGTGCTGTTGACGGGGTTGGAGATGACGAGGATGTTGGCGTTGGGGGCCGACTCGGCGGCGGCCTTGGCCAGGTCGCGGACGATGGAGGCGTTGGTGTTGAAGAGGTCGTCACGGGTCATGCCGGGCTTGCGGGGGACACCGGCGGGGATCAGGACGATCTCGGCATCCTTGAGGGCGGCGGCGAGGCCGGAGGGGGTGGGCTCGTAACCGGTGACGTTGGAGCCGGTGTTGATGTGGGAGATATCAGCGGCGACACCTGTGAAGTCCGGTTAGAATGTTTTTTTGTTGGTCCAATTGAACATGTGATGACGAGGGGGACGAACCTGGGCCACCACGGATATCGTAGAGAGCGAGCTCAGAAACACGGGGGTTGAGCTTGAGGAGGAGGGAGAGAGGCTGTCCAATGCCACCGGCGGCACCGAGGACAGTGACCTTGGAGAGCTATTCGAGCTGTGTCAGCAATTGCTTCATTTATCCAGGCCCGGCATTGGTCGGCCGAGGTCTGAGAAATTTTGCCAATGGTGGCTTTTTACTTACATCACGGGCAGAGGCCGAGAAGGCGCGACGCTGAGCGGCGCTGAAGGTGCGTGCAGCGAACATGATGAGTTTTGTGAGGGTGGATTGGAGGAGAGGAATTGGGTATTTGTGGTTATGGGGATGGAAAGAGAGAAAGGATGGCTCGGGAGAAATCGAAGGGATAGCTGTTGGGAAATCGGCACGGACCGTACTATTTTGCTGGTGGCAGCCTGATATCACAGGCAATAATCACGTGTTGCGCGGATATTTCGTCATTCAGCCTGATCATGAAGCGCAATCGGAGTTCGAGTATTTTAATGGTATCCAATTGGCGCATGGTATGTATTTGAAGCTTTTCTTCAGCTATGGTGATGGATTTCGTATATTTGAAGAGTAGCGAGGGCATTTGCCATGCATATATTAGCTAATGCTGTGTTCGGAGATGCGAATTGTCACGTAGATCGGGGCTAATGTCGTGCTTGTATGGAGAAAGACAAAACAATTAATTTTCCCCTATATCTCGTTCATAAATCTTGTCAAAAGAGTACATAAATTATCACTCATTGGCGAACGTTAAATCATCCAAAATCAAACCCTTCGATCATCTCTCGTTCCCCAGCGGGGAGGCGCATCAATGACTACCTAAACACCCTAGGCCTCGGCCTTCTCAACTCTCGTAGCCTGCTCCTCGCTATCCTTCCCGTTTACTTCTCCCTGACCAGCCACTACCGCATCTGCGCCCACTGAGCGTCCTGTAACCTCGCGCAGATCATCGTCGTGCTCGATGGCAAACGACCTCTTCAGGTACTCTGGACCGAGGAAGGTAAGGAGAATCACGTAAGCGTACACGGCGCCCATGAAGATACAGATGACACGACCGTACTATTAACCGTTAGCATGAATCGTTTCCAAAAATCTGAGGGACTACATACCTCGTATCTTGATGCGCCGGTCTTGGGGTTGGGAGGCAGAGGGTATCTCTCGCCAATAGTGGACTCGATCGTCGAGCTGGCCGAGGAAACCAGGTTACCAAGCTGATAACTGGTTCCAACGACGAAAGTGCGGAAAGCACCAGGGGACAGTTCCATCAAGTGGATTGGGATAACTCCCCAAGCACCCTGAACGCAGAACTGCTCGAAAAATGCGGCTGCGTTGACGGCCGAGGAAGAGACGAACGTGTATGGGTATAGCAAGGCCCCGCCGACGACACTGATGAAAATGATGGTGAATCTGCGACCAAATATCTGCGAGCAGTAACCAATTGTGGTGCCTAGATACATTGTTAGCGACAATAATAATTTATCGGTTTGATAAGTTTGACCCACCTCCTGTGATGGCTCCAAGGTTTGCAACCACCTGAGTGACAGTTACGCCATTTGGAGAATAGTTATACTGGTTCGAAAGCATGGTGGGGTAAAGATCTTGAGATCCATGGCTCTAGAATGAGGTTAGTCGCATTATCTTTAGGCTCGGCTTAAGGTCAACCATACCATAAAGTTAAATCCAGCCATAAGGAGAACCATGTATGTCAACAAAAGCCAGTGCTTCTTCAAGGCGACCTTGCCCTCCTTCACAAACGTGCCCGTAATACTTCCCATAGCAACACGCTCTTTTTGTCTCGCAATAAACGCATCCGTTTCTGGTAGCATCAACCGGAAGGCGATGATCAGCACAGGCGGGCAAGCTCCAAACCAGTAAAATGGGCGCCAGCCATGGGAAGTGGTGTCAACCAGTGCGCGCGCAAAGACCACAGCAAGCAGGTAGCCGAAGGCGTACCCCTGCTGCAGCATCCCACTGATTAGACCGCGAGCAGCCTCTGGGCAGTCCTCGAGGGCAGTAGCAGCGGCGTTGCCATAGAGTCCACCCATGGCGATACCGAACAAAGCACGACAGGCAAGGAATTGGCCATAGGTGTTGCAGAAACCGGTGCCGAGTTCCAGTATGATGAAAAGGATGTTGTTCACGACGAACGGCCACTTGCGACCATATCTATCCGCCGCAATACCGAAGATGATCGAGCCAACGGAACGGAACATCAGTACAAGGGTGATACCCCAAGTGATATCAGTCTTAGTCTTATCGAACTCCTCGGCGAGCTGCTCAACCGTCAAGCTCACGGTGAAGAAATCGAAAGCATCCCATGACCATGCAATGAAGGCTACAGCGAAGAAAGCCCATTGCTTGCGGGTTAACATCGTGAGTAGCTTGATGGGGTTGGGCGCCTTGGTCATGGGCGGCTTAAGTGTAGTGGCACGAGTCCCAAGGTACTCGCCAGGGCTCATTGTGACTTCGCGGCGGCTCTCAACAGTCGGCTGCTCCTCCAGCGAGCCACTCTTCTCGGGGTGTTGAGTGTCTGCCATGATGACCTAGGCGGCGCATTAGTTGCTGCTACAACGCAAATGCGCCGAGGTCTCACTTGCGCACTGGAGCGCGGCGCAAGTGAGTGAGCGCAAGCACGAATGGGTTATAACTTACTGATCTTGGTGTCCCACGATTCAGCGACAAGAATTCAACGTCTCGAAAATCTTGGGAAGAAAAGTCTAGAATAAAAGAGCTGCCGAGAGGGTAGAAGTAGGAGGTGCGGAGAAACGAGTTGCATATTAAACACGAGCTCCACAAAGCTGGTTGGGGAAGAGCGATCGTCCCCCACCTTGTTAGTCAAGACCGCCACGGTGATCGTCGCCCTCCACACTCCAAGCTGATTACTGTATTACCGTGCATCCCCATCTCAACAATGTGACCGGTCTGCCGCCGGTTGCGCCTGGATCACTCCAATCAAAGGCAATCGGTCCATCTCCTACCCTGTACCTGGCTCATTTATGACGACGCGATGGCCGCCAAGTCGGAGCTCAAGATGCAACGCAGACAAGCTCCAGTGCTCAGTGCTTCGTGCTCACAATGTCCATCGTAGTGGTGGAACCTCGGTAGGATCGCGTGCATGTCAAGCTAATGAATAATACAGGGAGATTCGGGGTCCAGATACACCCCCGATCGGGCAGGGAGCAGCTAACAACGCGCTCGATGGAGTGAAGTGGCGCGCGACAGCAATGATACTGAACATATCCCCGCATCTGCTTATCTGCGGAGTATGGGCATTCTGTATATTACATGATGAGTACCATAACCTACAGCGTACGGCGGGGATGTGGAGAAAGTCGGGGTTTCGACAGTAGTACCGAGTTGTACTGCGGTGTCTCGCTGCGGTGTTGTACCATTCTCCTGTTGGTCTCTGAACTGTATTTTCCCAAATATGGAGTCTCTCGTGGAGAAGTTCCCTGCCCCAGCCTTGTTGGTGCCAATATTCGCCAATGGAATCAAGCCTTCGGCAAATTAATCGGTAAACTTTTAGCCTGGTGGAGGCTAGCGGGGCGTTTTGTGGCAGACGTGGCGCTTACCCTTGCCGCTTCACCTACCGTTCTTGGCTGGCTTGGCTTTTGAGCCAGTCGCCAGCGAGGCCGGTCGTAGGTATTTTGGTTGTCGTCTTTGGTATCTTTGGTTTTACCCCGCAAAATCCAGTGATAATCCGGGTGTATACAAACATCAAGTGCCATTTGCCTCCAACGTGGGATAAAAAAACCTTGCGTTATTTCGGAGGATTACCGAGAGAATGCGAGTTCCCGTGATATGGCCCTTGCTTCCGTTCGAACATAAACTCCGTATATTATGGCTTAGCCCATGACCTGAGACATCCTCATAATCCTGGGGTTTGTTTGCTACGATCCAACAACTACAACAAGGGCGCGCCAAGCTGTGACGACGTCAATTTCCCGTGAAATTGTCAATTCAACAGAGTAGCCTCCCTTGCATATTGCCTGGCAAACTCTGACTTGTATTGTATGCGCGACGCTCTTTGAGTCTCAAGCGAAGGAACACCGAGGATTAAGTGATGGAGCTGGGAAATTAGAAGAGGACTCAGCCCCTGATCCAGCGGGTGACGGCATGCTGCTTGTACGCATCTACAGCATCCGAACCGAGACACGACCTCCGTGATCATACAAAGACAAGAAAACACGCGATAATTGATGAAATGAGACCGGGAAATTCTCGTGGTGCAGTCAGTGGATGACGGCAAGCTGCTTGTTGATACTTGTTTATTCACTCAAACTCCACACGTCTTTGCCAGCATTCCGAACCCTGACATGAGCGGTGAAAGGAAACAAGAGTAAGAGGATCTGGGGATTCTATGCATATTGGCGAGCTGCTTTTACTGTCCGATGCTGGGCCAGTGGCTTGCTGTTCTCGTTGGACCTTGCGGGTTTTTGCCATGCATGCACAGAGCCCAAAGTGTGGGAGTTAAAACAAACCCGAGCGATTAATCGTTTCGGTGATTCAATGCTTGGCGGCAAGCTGCTACCATTCAGTATGTTGTACTCGGCGCTTGCCATTACTGTCTTACTCTGAGGCGTCAAATGTTTGGCATGTGAGAGTTCTGAAAGAAAGCAAGGATGAAAACAGGACCGAGAGACCCTTTGCAAGTTAAAAATTGCTTTCTGCTGTTCTCAATGTTGGAAGCTTTCACCCGGCCCATGCCTGCTACCCAACCTGCTCTTTCAGAAGCTTTGGGTTGAAGACGGGGGATTTGGTCACACCGACAGAGACCAGGGTATAGTGATGCTAGAAAGCAGATAGTATATCATTTGGAATGTTTGACTTGACTTTGCAGAAAGTGTGTGAGCTCAAACCTCGGGTAAGATTGATTAGGTCAAGCCAGGCCATTATGTCACGGAGCATATGATGATGGAAAGCCATCAAGATACGGCCTCATTTACTTCAGCATGCGTAGGTCAGCAACTCACAAAGTGCATTCGCAAAGCAAACCATGTCAGAGTCCATGGTACAACGCGTTCTAGCAAGCTGCTTGTCAGCCTCGAATTGGCAACCGCAGGTGGCGAGACTTGGATTATCCTCTTTGCTCTGTTTCGCGCTGATAATCTTGCTTGTGTTATAGAAGACTATTTATAAAGCGAACAAGACCTCCGTAACTGAACTTACTCTTTGCACATTATATCCTCAGTTGTATATATATATATATATATATATTTACAACATTGAAAAAAATATCTCATCTTTCTTCACTCATTTATCACTCTCATTCTGATATTTTCGCAGTATGGGATGACGAAGAGATTTCGGCCTGATAGAGCCTCCGATGGTAAATTATATCCCACCCTTTCCCGAGGGGAACTTGATGCATGCGACGAAAGTCATCCTCCACGCTCGGGCTTTGTGATTGGAATATCACGTAACCACCCTAATCTCAGGCCCGGAACTGAGAGGGCTCGCGATTGAAAGCCTCACTGGCGAATTACTTGGAGGTCCGCGGTGCGATGTCAGTCAAGGATGCTATAACTGGCTTCCTTGTACAACATTGCATTCGCCGCCCTCCTGTGCATAGCTCCGATGCTCGCGCTTATGAATTCTCTTGTGCCACCTGTCACTATTCGAGCTTCACCGCAACGGCTCTGTTGACGTCGGCATGGCTGCCATACGCATCCGCACTGGCTCAAGGATGCAAATGGAACCATAATTCAGCAGTTTTATCCCAAGAAGTTCCACAAGGCATCCGCACCTGTGCTATTCGATAGTTCCAAAGCACTCGACGAAACCACAAGATTGTTGTAATGCTGCCGAACGAAGCAGACAAGCCAGAAAAGCGAGCAGCGAGAAACCATACGGTCAGGATGAAAGTGCAAAAGGGATAAATGGTACAAAACAAATATCAACAACAAAGACCAACCCCTAATGTACCAAGGCATAAACCCCGCCTGGCTGAGAACACATGTGATCGTCGGGGCGGTTCTGGGGGAACGGCCGTGGAGGCGATGGTGAACTCATGAGCACACGCGAATTTTGTTAGCCCACGCCCCTAGAGAGCTCTAGGCCCGGACCGTAGTCGTCATGGAGGGATGTCGCGACGGTAAGCTTAAGAGGATCAAAGGGGTGAGCCTAGAGGTAACTCAACAGATATATTGCGAGCTGTTGAGGTTAAACACCGAGAACCTCGCCGCTGAAGAGGATGTCATCAAAAGTGTGCTTATTATGACCACATATTTCTACTTAAGACTTGTGGGCACCAATGACAAGGATATTAATTACATGCCGTAAAAAGGTGGACAAGAAAACTCAATATATTTGATTATGAACGTATTGCTTACCAGTAAACGGGGGTTCGCACTGGTATCACAATATGCTCGTAAGCCGAAATGTTTAAAACCATTGCTACTGTTACATATGCGAGGAGTGATGATCAGAAGCTCAGTGCAATCACAAGCTTTACTCAAGGCGACCATAGTGCACTTACGGTAGCAATCGTAAAATTGTCCGTGATAAAACACCATTAAATTCCAATAAGACTGTATGTTATATCCTAGCCTTCCGTAAATATAAACCTAAAAGTATATATATTCCAACACCCCTGACCTGACGATACTCTCACGTGTAAATACTCTCCGTCCACTGGTTCACCGCCATACCGGCATTCTTCTCCGCCAGATCCACATCCTTCAGGAAGTCAAGCGGCATCCATACCCTATTTAGATGTTAGTTGTGTTCCATCCAGTTTAGTAGAGTATTGAGAACTTACAGATGTCCCTTGACAGTATCCAACTGCTCACGAATCTCCGAAGCCGCACGCTGCTTATCAAAGATATGTCCCGCGCGGTGTCCCTTAGGAGGGAGATAATTCTCATACTCCTCAAACGTCTTGACGCAGTTATCCGGATCCGCCTGTATCCATTAGTCTCATACTCCCCCCAATTATTCGCGGATGTACTCACATGGAATAGCTGTCTGAACACCCTCGTATTCTGCGTCGCCCTCTGGGTCCACATATTCCACAGATCATCACCGAGCGGGTCAGCCACAAACTTATA
Source organism: Pseudogymnoascus sp. BL549 (assembly GCA_001630585.1). Classification (NCBI taxonomy): domain Eukaryota; kingdom Fungi; phylum Ascomycota; class Leotiomycetes; order Thelebolales; family Thelebolaceae; genus Pseudogymnoascus; species Pseudogymnoascus sp. BL549. Next base: position 18,035 of record LNAR01002064.1, on the reverse strand, counting down.
ATGCTCATCCTCTTGCGCATCGTTCTTCGTTGGCGGCGGCTGTGCGTTGGGGTCGTTAGTAGCATCCAGCTCCTGCGGAGGTAAGAGACCGAGATGCTCGCGCCACAAGTAGCGACGCAGGGTAGCGGCGTGGCGACGAGCCTCGTAAGGCTGGCCGTTCATGGTGCTTTGGAGGACCTCAGTGTCTTCCATTACGATGGCGAGTTCACTGTCGTGGTACCCGATTTGTGAGCGATCGTTGATGTTGGAGCTGCCGCAGATGGCGATGCGGTCGTCGACGATCATGAGTTTCCCGTGGACGTAGAGCTCCTCTTGGATCCAGAGGTTGGCTTCCTCTTGCTCGTCACCTTCCCATGCTTCGGAGGAGAGGCTGGGCTGGCCGAGCATAGCATTCTTGGCGACGCTGGTTGTGTTAGTGGCGAGATCTCAACTACAGAGTGAAAAAATGGGGGGTTGGGACGAACCTGTCTTTACTCGCGGGCTGTCTTCCGTCGCTCTCATCGCGATGCGCCTCAAACCTGCGGATGGCATCCGTCTCCTTCTCTTGCTCTGCAGTGGGACCGGCCTTCTGGCCTGGTTCCTGTGGTCCAGTGACACCCTTACCGTCCTTGCTCTGCCCATCAACTCCATCGCCCATGATCTTCTGGGCTTCAGCCTTCTGGACATCCTGGTACGAGACACCAGACTCTTCCTCTTGCTTCTTCACTTTGGGGGTAACATTCAGGCGATCGTAGGAGCGCAGGTTGAAGAAGTAAATATACTTCTCGGGGTCTACACCTGCTGCCTTGACACGGCCAAAGATGGAGTGCTCGCCACGGCAGATGGACTTGTATTGGTAGTCCCTAGAGTTGGTCAGTAAGAATGGCATTTTACCGTATAGGGGGGAAAGGAGTCTCACATGATAGCACGTGTACCAGCTGCGGCATCATCTCTGAGGTCACCAGCAAATCCTGGAATCTACAAATTATCCCGTTAGCTATTGTAAATAAAGGAATGATTTGGATATACGTACCGCTGGGATGACTAGGATCATCCTGAACGTGCGGTTCTCCTTTGCTGCTCTGAGAATGGCATCAACAATAGCCTGGATCGTGTGTCAGTTTCTAGATTATATGCGCAGTAATATAGGGAACCTACTGCTCCGATTTGGTTCATGACTGGAGCCTGTTCTTGGCCAGTAGCAGTCTATAAAATATTAGCACCAACCATAAAACCATCTACGACCAATGGCACTTACAATGAAGAACTGATTCTCAATGTACACATAGTGCTCCGCTTTGCGAATCAACTCACAGTACGCATTCTGAATACTATGCTCGGTGAGGATTCCGCTGCTCCAATCATCACTGCTCCTCACAATCTGCGCGTGTACCGTGCCCTGCTTTCCGAGCTTCTTGGTGGAAAGTGGAGTCAAGGGATGCTTGACATATCCTCCCACGGGGTGTTTTGGCCTCTGGACACCAATGATGTCCTCATTTTCGCCTTCTCTGCCCTCCATGATTAACCAGGGGTAGTTTTTGTCGCGCTTGTACTTGTCTCTCTTGACGAAATTCCAGCGACTAGGTGGAAGAATTAGAAGGGCTGTAATGAAGGAGGTCGATATGGAGACTTACAGGACAAAGTGCTCTGCAATATCAATAACGCAGTCTCCAATGACACCCATGGCAGTGTCGTGCCATGGCATGCGTCCGTACTCGGCTTTGCTGATTTGGTTTTGTTCCCAGTCATCCACGTTGTGGAAATCCATAACACGGTTGTTGTTGAAGTCCCTAGAGTATGTCAGCGGATCTTCTCATAGAGTCATCTTCGTGTAGCGAATCTTACTGGCCAGGCCAAATCTGCATCCTCGTTAGAAACCGATCAGATCATTTATAATGTGGGTAGCTTACCTCTTCAGCAACACCAGCAGGGTGAACATCAGCAAGAGCGTGCTGGTGGCTATCCCAACGCCCAAAGCACAAATCTAAGCCACCAATGAAAGCGATAGAGTAATCGATCACAATGAACTTCTCGTGATGTGCCCAGTAGAACGTCATGTCCGCAGCATTCTCAAACACATTGTGATCCGGGTGACGCATGAGTATGATATTTCCGTACCCAGGGCTACCTTCCGGGCAAAGGTCCCTCAGGGCATTCTTCGTATGCTCGGAGTTGCAAGTAAGCGCGGCTTCCACCTCGCGGTACACGCTGCGCAAGACCAATTAGCGGCATTCATGGCTGCCTCCCCATGGGGGCATAATTACACTATGTAGATCTTGACTCCCTGCTCAGCCTTGCGCTTCAAGATCTGGTCCAGGCGCCATTCCTGGTTGTAGTATGGAGGTCGTCGCAGGAACAGCTCGGGCGAGAGCCACCAGTCTTCAATGTAGATCGTCTCTTTCGCCGCCTCGAGGGCCACCGACACAGCCTTTGTATGGTCAGCTCAATGCGCACGGAGGCGTCAGAGAGTGCTTACCCAGTAGTAATCCCGTCCATCCACGTACCACTTGATATCGTTGTCGTGGCGTTCAGGCGCAAACGAGTTGAACCTGTGGGACTCTGAAATGCCGGTGCGCTTCTCGTCTGTCGCCTTTTCGTGCTCCTCGTCGTGGCGGTGGTTGCTATTGAGCTGCTCCCATTAGATGCGATCGTGATTCTGGAACTGGTGGACCTACGAGGTTTGCGAATTTGCCCAGCTCGTGCCTGGAATTGTTAGTCGAGTGCGGGGTTAATGGTGGGGGGCGACTTGCTTCTTGTGCTATTTCCTGGTCAGTAAGGCGCCCATATGGTCTGAACTATTGCGCAAACTTACAATTAGAGAAACCTTCACATCTTCCAGGCTGGTCTTCTCGAACTTGTCCCTCAGGCGCGAGAAGGGGTGCTTGAAGGCACCCTTCACGTCGTGGGATTTCTCGACCGCTGGGTCCTGCGGGGCACCTGAAGCCATCCTGGCGATTGACAGACAGGCAGGAGTGGTTTGGGGAAGAAAGTGAGTCTGCGCACGACTGCACGTATATATAATAATATGGGGTGAAGATCAGAGGCGATCGGAAACGAGATGCAAGGGGTATATATGTAAGTTGGAATCTGTCAATGTGCAAGAGCGGGACCCCTCACTACAGTCTAAATTGTAGTGTAAATAGCAGCTGAATGCTAGCACGCGCTCACATGTGCCGCCCGGTCCGGTCTACGCTATTACGGGCAAGGTACAGAGTGTAGAATATGTGATAGGACAGTATGTGGCGTACTGGCATATAAGTGGCACATACGACTCGTTCACTAATGAGACACCGAGCAAAGCAAGGCTGGATATCCACTCAGCCATCTTTCTGGTTGAGGGCGGCAGGCGGCGATGACGTATCGGTGCAGAACCTGATTCCCATATAAATAACTTCGCTTGTCTCGATCGACCGACCCTGGACCGAACACACAAAACTAAGATAAGATAGGCACGCTCTTAGCACAAGGTTGGTAGGTGATGATAATACCGGCATTGAAGCTCTATATTTATATTGCTATATTTATATTCATCCATACAATATGATAAATAGTAAGCGTATTAAATAAAATAATATATACATCTGCTTGTACCTGAGATATCCTCTGTGATAGGTACCGTACTGTACAGTACAGGCGCTCGCCAGGAACACCAATCTCATCATGGACCATACAACAACAAACAGCGGTTGCCCAACCAGCTGGCGAGCACACTCGGCCAGCCCGATATTCTCTCTTTATTTCGGTACCTGTATAAACAAAATCCCACTTCTTTTATCCTGCCTATAATGTGGCTGGTGTTCGGTCTCACAGTTGTAATAACCTGGCTGACACTACTGTCCATCCACGACCCCTCGGACGCCATCTCCACAACCCAAATCTCAGGCATCCATGCATCCCCAGACCTCCAACCCCACCATCTCACTGTCCACTGCCATCTCACCGTCCACCCTCAAGACCTCCAGCACCACCACAACCACAAACCTCAATCCACAACCGCCACAATGCCCACCTTCCTCGACACAATCAAGCGCTCCTTCGTTGACGTCTCCGTCAACAAGGACAAGGAGAATGCCATCAATACCACCGAATTCCTCGAGGCCGCCGAGTCCCTCACTACCCTCTTCGGTACCCCGCTCACCCCTCGTCCGAGACACTTCAGTTTCTAATATCCCCTTTTCCAGATGTCCTAGGTTCCGTGGCCTTCCAGCCCGTCAAGAACGACATGCTGGGCAACATCAAGGTATGAATTCTCTCTACTCGCGTTTAGAAGCTATATAAATACTTACCCCGCACCAGAAAATCCGCGACCGCCAGCTCGCCGCCCCGCTCGAGTCTGAGACCCTCCAAGAGCTCGTCATCAACGAGCTCAAGACCAAGAAGCATGTCGCCACTGAGGGCCTTATCTGGCTCGTCCGGTACGTTTTCCCTCTTCCCCACCCCTACTCAATCAATCTAACTAACACCCTCCAGCGGCCTTGACTTCACCTGCATCGCGCTCTCCCAAAACGTGCAACTCTCCACCGAAGAGCTCTCTGTCTCCTTCCGCAACGCCTACGGCTCGACCCTCAAGCCCCACCACAGCTTCCTCGTCAAACCCATCTTCAGCGCTGCCATGTCCGCGTGCCCATACCGCAAGGACTTCTACGTGAAGCTTGGCGAGGACCAGGAGGCTGTGCAGCAGGGACTGACGGTGTGGTTGAAGGCTCTGGAGACGCAGGTGGCTATCCTAAAGGGATTCTTGGACAGACCCGAGGCGAAGTGGTAGATTGTGAGACGGTGGGGATAACTCTGGGTTGGAAAAGTTATACTGGGGAGAATGTTGATAGCGGTAACGGCCTAAGCATATATATGAAGCTATGAAAAGCAATGTTAGCTTGCACTGTCTATGACAGACATTTATTCTTGTTTCATCGTTCATCTTATTGCCCTGAAATTGTTTGAACCGAAACTCCTACGGATATGCTCACCATGACGACACATGTCATTAGGTTCAACTGTGAAAAAAGCGATGTATATGCCACAGTACGACTAGAACATTCACATACGACCATAGACCTAAGAGAATCGGACATCCCGTCCGCTCTAACAAGCTTATAGTTCAGTGGCTTGGTACTCTCAATAGTTCCAACGGGCATAGCGTGGCATCTGAGCCCTAGTCCTTCTTAGGGGATGAAGTGTGGGGGGAAGGGTGAGCAGGGTGAGGCGACGCCACATTTTAGTGTCAATTCTGTGTCAGGAGTTGATGTTATAATAGTACTGGAGTTTAGTTTACGTACAGTTCCTTGCTTAGGTGTCTTGTTCTTACTTTCTATGGGACAGTCTTGAGATTCGGGATGTCGGTTTTTAGGGTTTGATGGCATTTGTAGACTCACTGAGATAAAAGCTCAAGATGAATTTAAACTAAATTTAAAGAGGATACAAGACAACTACCCTGAAATCTCCTTGGTCTTCTGATCCCTAGTCTCCACCTCCTCCAACTCCGCAGTTTCCACATCCTTCACTGGCTCTACTCCCGCACCCGCAATCTTAGCCAACTCAAAGTGTCTCCCTCTCTTTTCTGGTCCGAACATCGTGGTAACCACAATCCCCGTCGCAATAATCGCAGTCGCAACGCCCATCACGGGTCCATACGCCGGCACAGGTCCATACTCCGGCACTTGCTCCCCGGTTTTGACGATTTTGCCAGTGATATTCAGTTGCTCTGACACTGCATTAACGATCTGAGCGCTGGGACTACTTATCATGTTGCCCAGTTGGTAAGTAATTCCCGGGAAACTACTACGGAATGCAGGCGGTGATAGCTCGTTGAGATGGATTGGAATGACGCCCCAAGCGCCTTGTACAAAGAATTGCATAAAGAATCCCGAGGCCGAGAGTGAGCCCTCGGTGCTTGGAAGAATCCAAGCAGGGATTAGGACCATGGAGATGAGGGCTGACGCGATGATGGTGCGGCGGCGGCCAACAAATTGAGAAAGGTATCCCAGGATGGTACCACCGACACAGGCGCCGACTTTCATGATAATTGAGGCGCGCGACGCGGCAGAGTTGTCCAGGGCTTTTCCAGTGCGCATGAAGGTAGTGTAGCTGTCTTGAGAGGTGTGAGAGTAGAAGTTGAACCAGACCCTGTGGTGCTCGTTAGTGGAATATTACAAAAAGGTGCTGGTAAAGGTCTTACATAAGGAAAATGCAGTAAACCACCATCTTCCATTCTTTGGCCAGCATGATTCTAGTGTCCCTCCAAAAATCCGCCGGAGTAATATGCTTGTGCCCCTCTTTCTTCGCGTCAATGAACTGTTGCGATTCAGGGAAGCAGATGCGGACGAGTCCGGCAGCTATTGAGAGACCAGCTCCAATCCAAAACACCGTCTTCCAGGAATTTGTTGAACCACCAACCCCAAGGTTGGCGCAAGCAGCAAAAACGTAGCCCATCGAGTAACCTTGTTGCAAAATCCCAGACATGAGACCTCTAGCATCCACAGGACAGTTTTCCAGAGCCATCGCTATGGCACTCCCATATACGCCGCCCATAAAAAGGCCGAACACGGCCCGCACGGCGAGAAACTGTGAAAAATCACCACTGTAGATTGTACCGATTTGTAGGATTCCGAGGATGATCATGTTAGCAACCAAGGGCCACTTGCGTCCATAGCGATCTGCGAAGAGGCCAAAGATGGCCGCGCCGACCGAACGAAGTAAAAGCGTGAGAGTGATGGCAGTACTGATACTCGTCTTTGTTTCGCCGTAGTAGTCGGCAAACTTTACTGTCTGAATGGAAAGGGCATGGAAATCGAAGGCGTCAGCCATCCATGAAAACAGGCCGACTAGGAACATTACCCAGCCACGAAATCCAAGGGATGCAAAGAGTGTTATCGGGTTTTGCAAAGGTGGCGGAGCCACCCACTCATACCGGACCTCTCCATACTCGTTTACCATCTCGGTGCGTTGCTTCCATATAAACAAATCCCAAAATGACTGCTTCGCCGTCGCCCATATGCCGCGAGGGATGGGCTCGGCAGGTTCACCGATGGGTTCAGACATGGTTGGAAGATAACAAAATACCACAGATATGTGGAGAAGCTTGGGTGGTGAAATAGCTTTGAGGTCAGCAAAACTGTGCGCGAGAAATATCTCCAGCTTTATAACAAAGCATCATTCCACGCCCAACTTTTCCCCGCACCCAACAATTTTGGTTGCTGCCAGCTTTCCCCGCACTGAATATCTTGATCGCCGTCGTCATGTCCATCTGTATCACCTTCTCCTTCCGTCCTTCCTATATGAGCATTGTTACCCGCAAAACGTGGGGTGAGCCAAGCTCAGCCAAGCCAGCTGGGCGAAACTGAGCATTTTGTCTGGATGAAATAGCTGACACGGCAGGGTTCAGGCGGAGAGTGCACCAACGGAGTTCCATCGGCAGATTCTTATGGTTAAAAGCTAAGAGAAAGCTCAAACGTACTAAGTACTCTCAGCAAAACTTAATCCGCGCCACTTTCCTTGGGGGCGTAACGCGTCGTTGCCAAGAGGCGCCGTTCGCAACTCAAGTCCATGAAGCCTTCAGAGGTCGTGGATGCGTCGCCGTTGTTGTTGCTTGCAGTTGGCGCTAATAAACTCTATAGCTGTTAATGCAACGCCTGTTGGTGACTAAATTAGACTATAATGGAGGCTGTCACAGCACTTATTTTGCAGCTTGTCGTGATTCGTGTGGTTCCGCTTTATAGTACTTCTGTAGCATTTCATTGGTTGGAGTTTATATTACGTGTGCCGGCTGTAAAAATTAGAAGTATACAGAGATATTATTCATCAGTTTTGACAGTGGGGAGTGAGACAATTAGATCGTCGACAGGGCAGTTTTACATGAAAGTTATTATGTAAAGGTACAAATGGAAATACGCACGCACCGCTCCCTCCACTCCAACCTTTGAGCAAAGCGAAAAGTTGGTTACTACAATTAGACGTTATTTACAGGGATGTTCTTTTCGCGGTAGCCAAAATACCTTGGGCTGGTCCTCCTATATTCTGTCTTACTCGTGAGCTGCAGATCCTCTATCGCACTTGCATAGCGGATCAGAGTGCTCTCGCTCCATGCCGTCCCCATAAGCCCCAGCCCAAAAGGCATTCCGGTATCTGGGCTCACGCCAGCGGGGAGTGTGATAACAGGGTAGCCAGCCTGAGCGGCAATCGACTGCGCGGCAAACGGAGGGACAAGGAGCGCGGTGAGATTCTTACCCTTATAGTAGAGAGCTGCGTCGATGCCGTCCTCCCTTGTCGATTTATGGCAAAAGTTCAGAGCTTGCCAGTAGGTCTCGTCCATTATACCCTTCGTGGCGAGAGACGCATCGAAACCATCCTGTCCGGACTGGAATGCAGGGTGCTGGTTTGGAAGTCCTCCTTCCTCCCCGCTCTCATTGTTGAACTTTACAATGTCTTCGAGGCTCTTCATGTCGGTGTTTCCAAGATCGGCAAGATATGACTTGATGTCGTTGTAAAAATCAGCCTTTACATACGTGTATTCCGACTCATTGGGGTATCCTCGTGTTGTGCCATAGTCCCAGTTCCAGCCATCTGGGCTGACAATGGTTGCGTAGTTTGGAAGCTCGGTTCCATTGATTATAGTGGCCCCGGCGGATTTGATGAGATTAACAACCTCTAAAAGTTGCTGTTGCTGATTTGCAGTGGCATATTGCCAAAAGCTAAGCCATGGAAGGCCAAATATGGCACCTTTGAGTGCCTTTTTCGTCGCGAGATAATGAGCAAATCCGTCAGCTGGAGCCTTTTGAACAAGGGTATAATTGTCACGCGGATCTTGGCCATAGATGCCGTCAAGACAGTAAGTTGCGTCGCGAACCGTGCGAGCGAGACAGCCTACGGTGTCCTGGTTGTGGCTTATCGGGATGACTCTGATGGGGTTAGCTATGTTATATTGTTAATAATTGGCCATCTCACCCAGCTCGAGACGTCAGGCCAACTGTAGGTTTTATTCCTACAAGAGCATTTCTCTCGCCTGGGTTGATTACTGAACTGTTAGTACTATTTTTTATTCAGTCAGCATATGCAACTCACTACTTCCATCAGTCTCAGTGCCAAGCGCAAAGGTTATCAAATTCGCAGCAACTGCTGCACCACTCCCAGAGCTGCTGCCACCAGGGTTTACAGTCAAGTTGTATGGACTTCTGCACTGACCACCTCGAGCGGAATAGCCCTCAGAGTAATTATTAGATCGCATGTCTGCCCATTCACTGAGAGTCGCGTGGCCCATCAGAACCGCGCCCTCTGCCCTGAGCCTCGATACTACGTATGCATCTCGTGGGACGACAGAGCCCAAGAGCGCCCAGCTTCCTGCCGTTGTCTCCATCTTGTCTTTCGAAGCGATGTTGTCCTTCACAATAAATGGGATTCCATGGAGCTTGCCGCGAACGTAGCCTTGAGCACGCTCGCGGTCAAGAACTTCGGCAATCTGAAGGAAGTCTGGGTTCACCTCCATGATGGACCTGGACTCAAGTCAGACGGTGCCTTGGCAATGCCTGAGCGTCATACCTCAAGTAGGCATCGGTCTGGTAAATCCTCTTCAGATAGCACATTACGATCTTAACAGAACTCAAAGCACCTTTATTCATCGCGTTTTGAAGCTGGTCAATTGTCGCCTCCTCCAACTTGAAGCCATGGCATAATGGCATTGGGAACTGGCCGCTATTTGCGGCGTCGCCAGATCCCAATTGGGGGAAGTAGTATGGAAACGGCGACTCCAACGTCTGATCGGACGCAGCAAGCTGGCTGGCGTTTTGTTCTTGGGCTTTTGAAGGAACAGTTACCCCGCCAATCGAAGGCACAATGAGGGCAATAACGCCAGCAGCGGCCAGACTCGTAGACCATTTGGACCACATCCTGACTGACAATGGCGCGTACCACAGCAAAGAAGAGTGGATACAGACAATATAACGCGGTAAGTGCGCCAGAGAGACTCAATTGAGGAAATAAACAACTCGATTGGCGCGACGCCCAGCAAAATGATGAGGTATCTCGGTTGACAGGTCTTGGCGGCACGGGTGAACGTGCTGTACCAACCACGAATCAATCAGCTGTGTTCTGGAGTCAGGCTTCCATAGTATTTTGTTAGCATCATGAAAAGCCAAGATGGAGCGGCCCAGCTGTGCACAGTCTCCATACGAAATACGCCTACTTTCTCGTGTAAACTTTCATCTCGCTCTTTTGTCCGTGCCAAGTTTGAATCGTATTGCTTAAAGTTGTTAAAGAGTGTTTTATAATAGTTACAACTTCATAACTGAGAATTATATATGTTTTTTTTTGGATTATTAAAGAAGCAATGAGCTACTGCATCTCTTATTTTCAACTTTACTTAACCTATTCAGACACAGAAGTTTGGATAGATAGAGATGTATATATCATCTATAACGAGAGAGCAACGGATGGTGTCCGGCTCTTCAAAGAAAACCAACAAGTACGGGGTAAGTATGGGGAATATGCCTGTAATGGACAACTGTGTTACTACCCCGTAGCTCCTACGTTCACATGGCAGGCTGACGTGCGATAGTACCGAGGTACGGAACGGCGGATAACTGGGTGTTCTAGTTAAGATCTACCATTTCTTAGCTCTTAACTAGAACGCCTAGTTAACGTGGGATCTCTCCACGGCGTCAACACCTTACCATCCTACCTTGTAGCGATCTTTATCAGCCGCAGAGGATCTGCTACATATAATATTTCAGGCGCCGTGCGAGGTAAAGCTCTCGTAGCTGATAAAGCATACATCGGTCATGAGATATATCGTTGTTTCCGAGTATTGTCTTCCACATCTGCCGGCATTCCCGCCGGCAGGCCTCAAAAGTCGGGGATTTTAGCATGTGGGGACCCCGCAATTTTACTCAACCACACGCATCACTCGCTTTAACCAGGTTTGGGAGTTCGTAAGCCTTTCCCCTGCAAATCAAGCCTTATGAGGTGCTTAGCGGGGCTTCAACTCTTTGATAGTGGGTATGCTGTGATTGCGATGGAATAGCTCCCTACAGTACAGAACAGTGTCAACCGTCTACACAGTACCTAAATGACTGAGCTAGCAGAGAAATACGTAGTGCGCTACGAGAAAGCGGGGTAAAACAAGCCTTGCTCGTGAAAAGCCTTAAAGAGGCCTTATAAAGAGGAGCTCATCTCCTCCCCCCGAATTAAAGTTCGTCGCATACAGACTTTCCTTGCCCCAGGTCCTCCACATCCATTACTACACTCGACCGCCGAGATGAAGTTCCTCTCCTGGGTTCTCCCTTCCGTACTTCTTGGGCTGCCAGTCGTGCTGGGTCGGTCCGTGCCTCGAGCAACGGAACCGAGTAGTGACCCCTTTTATCAGCCGCCTGCAGGCTTTGAATCCAAGGAGCCCGGGACAATCCTGCGTACCCGCCCTATCGTGGCTGCGTTCTTTGGAGTTTTGCCAAACCCAGTCGAGGCTTATCAGCTTCTCTATCGTACCACATCCACCAATGGCTCCGCCATCGCGACCGTGACCACGGTCTTCAAGCCTCTTTTCGCAAAGGCTGACCGCTTCGTCTCGTTCCAGACAGCCTATGATAGCTCGGCCACTGTGTGTGACCCGAGCTATAGCTACCAAATCGGAACACCCCAGACAGACCTGATATCGTCGGCTGAAATGCTGATTATCGAGGCCTACCTCATATCAGGCTATATCGTCGCGTCTTCGGATTACGAAGGTCCAGATGCTGCGTTCGGTCCCGGTCGCCTTGCCGGCATGGGAGTTCTCGATGGAATTCGTGCCGTCACTAACTTCCAAAGCACCCTGCATTTTTCCACTACCAACCCCATGGTTGTGGGTGTTGGTTACTCTGGAGGTGCAATTGCGACAGGCTGGGCCGCGTCGCTACAGCCAATATATGCCCCTGAGATCGACATCAAAGGCTGGGTTTCCGGTGGTACCCCTGCAAATCTTACTGGTACCGCCGACTTCATCGACGGCACTCTCTTCAGCGGTTTCGTTCTAGCTGTTGTGGCCGGCCTTACCAAGCCGAGTGCATACCTCGCTGAGTTGCTGCCACTAATCAACAGCATTATTACGCCTGCTGGCCAGAAGGCCCTAGACTCTGCAAATACCAATTGCGCCGTTTCAGACATTATCAATTTCCCGGGCAAGTCGATCAAGTCCACCGACTTCCAATCCTTGGGCGACCGTCTGTGGTACGATCCAACCGTTGCTGCCATCCTAGAACAAAACACCATGGGTTTGAACAAGAAGGAAACACCTACGGCTCCTGTATTCATGTATCACGCAACGAACGATGAGATCATACCCTACGCCAACGCCACAACACTCGCCGAGGCGTGGTGTAGCAATGGCGCGAGCGTCAAGTTCACCACGTTTGGCGGCGGTGGACACATTACCACTGAGGTAGTCGCCATCGTGGACTCTCTCAAATTTGTCTCGTCGGCCTTCGCTGGCACAACAGCGAGCGGCTGCTCCAAGAATACTGAGTTCGGAAACGCCCTCGATCCAATTGCGCTTGGTCTTCAGCTTGAGCCTGTCCTGATCGCTCTTGGGCAGGTCCTTCTGCTCGCCGGCCAGGGCGATAGCAAGGTTGTGAATAACCTAGAGACCCTCACGACTACGGTGCCGGCATAGTCGAGATCGGTCTATCGAGGGTGAGTTTCTGTAAAACGTGAGCGTTGGTTCGCTGAGAGGTAGGGGAGACGAGCAAATCTATATACGAGCTATATACGCTTGAGACAGGCGCGAAGGAGGCGGTGCTTGTAATTATTGATCGAGTCAACATAACAGCTGAGGAATGATATTCTGTGTTAGATACAGTAAATCCTTTTTGCGATTTTCGGGCTTATTTAGTTGCAAGAAGGCTCTAGTGTCAGGCCAGAGGGTTACGTGCGCTCAAGGCCTGTAGGTAGATTTCAGAGCTGGAAGAGGCAATGCAAGTCAAAGCACCGAAGACAGCCAACCATCCCATCAGTGAATACCTGCTGTTGTATGTTTTGCTTCTCTTTTTTTTTTGGCTAGTTTTATAGACAAGCCGGAAGCTGGAATGAGGGTGAGTTGAAGGGCAGCGAGGGTGGATGGGGTAGGCCCCTTGTCCGAACCGTGCATACACCTTAGCGTCTAACGGCGCTTATACCCCGGCATGGGAGAAGCTGTCATATACGACCATTGATGGGAGAAAATTAGGTATCCTCAGGATAATAGTCTGAATTGTGCCAATAGGCATAGCGCAGGATCGAGGACCCTTGCCGCCAGAAGGGTGAGTGAGGCAAGGGGGTAAGCAAGGGTAAGCTACGGAACAACCGCGCAGAGCTGCTTTCCGATGGGCGATGAATAAACCAATCAATCAACCACGCCCCTTTTAAGTGGGGCCCGAAGTGAGTACATATGAGGCTGGCATCGAATATTTACTCAGAGCATGCATGCTCAATAACAATGCCGAATCTGTTGCGATTTAGTTTTCGTGCTCTTGGTTTATTCCTATTTATCTGCCTGGTTTTTCGTATCTCTTTTTTTGCTCATTTATTCTCTGACCATGCCGGCATAGCACTATCTCAAGAGGAAGTCGCTCAGGCTCACCACCCCGCCACTCAGCCTACGATCCCTCGCATAATTCATCAAATATTTCACAATTGGACAGATCCTAGCAATGAAGTTCTCCCTTCTGACTGGAAAGAGACCCGGCAAACTTGTCTTGATTTGAACGAGAATTGGGAAAGTCGGGCAAGTATTGTCTTCAGCTCGTGCGGAGTGACGCCGTTGAGAAGTAATGCCTGCTGACTCAGGTTTCAGCTCTGGACAGAGAAGACATCGCGCGAGTTCCTTGCTAAAGAATACTCCTGGTTTCTGCCAACCTACGACAATTTCAAGTACCCAGTTCAGAAGGTCGACGCCCTTCGGTACTTTGCTATACGCCATTTTGGGGGCATTTATATAGACCTCGACAATGTAAGCTTGCCTTTGCTAAACTTGGGTAATGCGTCAGATTTTAATAATTATTATCAGGGATGTACGGCGAGTTTAGAGCCATTGCGCTATTATCCGGCCTGGGTTACTGACGGTGGATGTGGAGCTCTGAGTAACAACATCCTCGGCGGCGAACCGAATCACCCTTATTGGGTATTAATGACTGAATCTATCATCCCCTACGCCTGGAACTACCCTCTACCATATCTTACTATTAGCTACGCAACAGGCCAATGGTTCGAGACGGAAATCTGGGAGAAATATCATCGTCAACTACCGAAGAATAAACCGGTTCTTACTCGGATTCTCATGGACGGCCGACCAGGAGCATCCCCATGGGTATTTTTCACCCAAGCTCGAGGCGGTACATGGGATAATTGGGATAATCTACTGTTCAAATGGATTGGAGATAACTTGGTTATTACTATTTTTGTAATCATTGGATTTGTGGCCTCTATATCAGTCGCGGCTGTTAACGTCGTGCGAATCGCAAAAGGCCGTTGGGGAACTATGAAAGGCTATACTGGGCTGGGTGATTTAAGTCAGAAGTCACATTACAGAGACTCTTAATCGGACAATCGATCACGTAATCATGAAGCTTAATTTCCAGTCAGGCCAGTTTCCATCGATTCCTGCTGAGCCGTTCATACACGAGCATCTTCAACGCAAGCAAACCACAGCCACTTCAACCCAGGTTTATCAGTCCTAGCAACCTAATGATATGTGTATCCCTCGTTCCTCCGCTCCTTTCCTTTCTAGCCGCCATGGAAGGTGTCATAGTACCAATCCGACAGCAGGCGTATCTCTCAACCGGAGTCCTGGCCAACATATAATCCTGGTCTGAAGCTTTCCTCATTCTCCATGGCATAATCCATGACTGATTTACCCTTGTTGTCTTTGATGTTGAAATCAGATCCGTAATCAAGGAGTACCTTCGCTATGGCCAGCCTCATCAGTCTCGATTGCGCCCCAAAATCAATGGGGAGGGCCTCTGAGTTGTCCACCGGTTTGAGTAATGTCCCTTGCTTAAGAAGAAGCAGATCCTGCTTAGTCAGACGCCCCCTTTTGACAATACGGTGCAGTGCAGTAGACCCTGACGTATCCTTCCTGTCGACCTGTGCACCGTGGTGAAGGAGGAGGTTAGTTATGGCTGAACCAGAGCGATCTACCACTAGATGCAGACACGTTTCACCGTCACCGGTTTTCTCGTCGACCTGTGCGCCACGACTTATGAGTAACTCGACTGTAGCTTCAACACCACACTCTACAGCCTCGTGCAGAGGGCTCCGGGAGTGGTCTCCACCAAGCAGGGGACTGGCTTGTGCGCCATGATCGAGCAGAAGCTTTGCTAAGCCTGAATCTTTGTGATATGCAGCTTCGAACAGGGCAGTTACTCCTGAAATGTCCCGTATGTTGGCCAGTGCACCATGGTCGAGGAGGAGCTTTGCTATATTTTGATCCGGCCGTTCTATTCCATCCGGCAGAAACTCGCCCGATTCCAGCCGCTCTACAGCCCTAAACAAAGGAGTCTTCCCCCATATGTCCTGTATGTTGACTACTGCGCCGTGGTCAAGCAGTAGCTTTACAGTCGATTGACTACTGTTCCTGGCAGCAATATGTAAAGGGGTCGCACGATAATTATCTGTACTCCCGAGATCCGCACCACGGTCAAGCAAAAGTTTCGTCATAGGCAAGCCGGTGTCCTCCTTGCTCAAAAGGGCGAAGTGAAGAGGGGTTCCATGACGTTCATGGTATTGGTATTCGTGCTCGTCGTATATATCATTGGTATTTATGTCGTAAATACCATGGGTATTTACGTCGGCTCCTGTGTCAAGCAGGAGCCGAGCCATGTCTAGATCACCCAGCTCCGCAGCAATGTGCAATGGAGTTGCTGCATTAGCATTTGGAACGCCGACGTGCGCTCCGTTCTCAAGTAGGAATTTGGCTAAGGAAACATCACCCCTATCAGCAGCACCGTGCAGTGGTGTTCCCCACTTGTGAGGTGAATCATTCACGTCGGCTCCAGCGTCCAGGAGTAGCTTAACCATATCATCGCTTTTGGCAAAGTGTAAAGGTCCAACTGGGACGTCTGGTAGCAATCTTGAATCGGGATAATACGAGTTTGAAACCTTCGTCGCATTCGCGCCAAGCTCAAGAAATACCTTCACTCCTGTTTCATTGTCGTGATCGACGCACCATATCAATGCCGACTTTGAGCCATATTTCTTCAAGTTATGCGCGTATAGAAACGGGAGGACAAGTTGGTAGTTTCGTGTACTGGTCCGCATGAGTAATGAAATATCCCTCTCTCTATCCAGCTTTTCAGCAATTGAAAGAATTATCTCGGGTGGAAAAGTCGAGAATAACATCTTCAATAGGTTGGATGAAGCGCCTGGCGTGTGGCGTTGAGGTAAAATGATAGGAGCTGCACTGATAGACAGAGACGACTAAATGGCCAATCAGCAAAGTGCCAACGATTAACGCACCAAACACCAAGTTAGATTGTCTATGGACTGACAGTAAAATTCTTCTTTCTTCCACAATAATAACGCAAATGGTCATGTCGGAAGGAGATGGTTTGCACATACAAAGGAGGAGTTTAGGCTGCCATCTGCGTTAGGCCTTATATGTTAGGCCACAGTAAAACGAGATATGTGCGTGCAGCTCTCGTTTGTTTTCACGAACACTCCAACAATGGACCTGGACGAATTCTTAGTCGTAGAGTGTTATTCTACAATATTGACGGATTAATAATTTGAAAGAGCATTATTATAGCTGAGTAACCAGTTATGAACTCTGATAAGAATATATACAAAAAAGACGTCAACTTCACAGAGTTGGCGTCTCAAGATGCTGAGTTTAAGAGCATGTAAGTGTATCTCAATTGTTCTATTTCAGTTACAATACTTCGATTTTCAGCATTCCAATTATTTCCAATATCCCTATACTAAAACATTTCTCCCTCAGCCTAAAACCAAACGGCCAAGTTGATTTCAGCGACCCCGAATCCGTCCAACAACTCACCACATCTCTCCTGAAGCGTGACTTTGGCCTGAAGCTCACTCTCCCACCTGACAGACTCTGTCCCGCAGTTTGTCTCCTCCCCACTCTGCCCCAAACGTCACTGCCATACTCACAAACCCAGGTCCCAAATCGCCTCAACTACCTCCTTTGGATCCAAGACCTCCTCGACACCAGCACACCGTCCCCGTCCCTCACTGACACTCATGACCCCACCTGCCCCGTCATCGGCCTCGACGTCGGCACGGGAGCAAGCGCCATCTACCCCCTCCTCGGCTGCGCTCATTATCCAACCTGGCGCTTTGCCTGCACCGGTATTCCTTCCCCAAACTCAACCGAACTTTTCCATGTCACGAGACCTAACAAGCCCCAGACACGGACCCTCACAGCTTCACCTTTGCCCGCCAAAACATCACTCAAAACAATCTCTCAAACCGGATTCGGCTTCTCCAAACCGAATCAGATGGACCCCTACTCCCACTCGACGATTTAGGACTTGACAAGTAACCTCCCCGCACCCCAAACCCCAGGCAAGAAAGCTAACCTATCCCAAGAATCGACTTTACACTCACCAATCCCCCCTTCTTCACCTCCCCCTCCGACCTTCTCGCCTCCGCCAGCCTAAAGTCTCGACCCCCATCCAGCGTCTGTACAGGAGCACCATCAGAGATGGTCACACCAGGCGGCGAAACCGCGTTTGTCGCCCGCATGATCGCTGAGTCCGTCCCGCTGGGTCAGCGTGTGAGGTGGTTCACGGCGCAGCTGGGGAAGCTGGGGAGCGTAGCGACCGTGGTGAAGGAGTTGAAGGAGAAGGGTGTTAAGAATTGGGCGGTACGTGAGCTGGTCCAGGGGAAGACAAAGAGGTGGGTTGTGGGATGGAGTTGGGTGGGGTGGAGGCCCGCGGTGAGGGTGGCGAGGGGGGCCGTGGGTGTTGCTGCGGCAGATCTGCCATTTCCTAGTGAGGCGGTGGTCGCCAAGATTGCAGTGGGGGCAGAAGAGGTTGGTAGGAGGGTTGATGAGACTGTGGAAGGGTTGGGGGGGATGTGGAAGTGGGATGGTGGAAAAGGGG